>BHDV01024854.1:11729-28516 GCA_005406045.1 Adoxophyes honmai | reverse complement strand
TTGTTACTAACATAGGTTAAGATTATTGTAACTAACATTATATGGGTTCACAATACCTGAAATAAATTTTTCAATTCAATTCAATTCAATTCAATAATTTATACGATGAGTATTCTATAATCTTTCCCCAGTCTATTGAATATACCACAGAAAACATGCGCTAGGTATGAAAAATCGATTTATACCCGCAATTCCGGACGGATTGCAACAAGTTGTTTGCCGTAAAAGAACTATTTTTATTACGTGCGCGTCCTCTTAATAGGTAATACCGAAATGCCCACAAGAGAGCTTATAACCTATGATGAAGCCTGTTGTAGTCGAGTAGGTGTTCAAAACCGATTAGAGACATTTGAAACTTGGTCAAAATTGCGTTTGTAACTTTTAATTTTGACTATCATGGTCATGGTCGATAAACAAACGAATGGTAAAGATCATATCGAGCCTGCATTCTGGTAGTTCATGATCAGTATTGAGACATAGGTATTGTAAGATAAGTAACCAATGGGTAAAGTCAACTTACACCAAAATGGGTTGTTAACCTGATGATAACCTTAGATCAGATAATACAAATAAATAGAAGTCAAAGTTTACTAAGGGATTGCCATGAGACGTCGAATTTGTATCTAACTCGACTCTGTGCAAAGTCATCCAAAGAGATGAATACTAATTTTCAGCGTCTACACTTATGCAGAAATAAATATATCCTCAAGATTCAGCCCCAGAAACAAAAGTCACATTATTGGGACTGTTTCTTAATAGCACAGTACAAAGTCCAAAGTTGACTTTGTACTGAATTCTGCACATTGATTCATTCAATTGTTTTGACCCACGCAATGTAGGTTGTGTAAATTACCTCAAACTGTTATAGATGTCTTATCCTCACAGAATATACTCACTAGTAGTCACTAGTACTTAGCCCACTTTAGCATGAAGTAGGATTTCGTAATAGAAAAATAGAGTAGTCAAATAGGTGAAATAGGAATTTTATACACAACATCATGTAAAAAAACTATATTAAACCTTAACTGATGTTCAAAACATACAAATCCAAAGAGTTGACTAGGAAAGATATTAAAATGGTAGTAAAAGTTTGAGAGAACAATGATACTATAACCATTATTATTTGTTTATAAGCTAATATGTCAGTTTAATTGGTGTCAATACTTACGCCTTTAATCGAGCTTATATAAAAAATGACATACCTACTCCCCTGTATCAAACCTTGACAACACTGATTATGTTATCAAAATAAACTGTGACTAAACAAACTGGCTTTTAATGTTGATGCCTTTTCAGATTCAAGGTTATCTCGCCCTTTTTTTATATGTATGGAAAATGTTTTATACATCTCCTAGTTCGAAGCAGCATAGAGGTATGATAGGCTGTCCCATAGGTGGGCATACCTCCGAACTCCTTCATGGCCATTTGTGTGGATGGTCTGGAATCCTAGTATACTTAGCCCTAGCTCCTGGCCTAACTTTTCCCAAACCAATTTTCCTGGATGCATGCAATTATGTAGTTGCAAAACAGACAACATACAATTGCCTTTATTTTCCTACTTTCTGCAGCAATCTCTGAAAGTCACAGGCCCATTTTTTATCCATAAATCATACTACTACATTTTTAAATCAAATTGGAGAAAAATCAATTGTAATTAAAATCCTTTGCTCCTACTCTATGTGGGATAGACTGTTGATGTTGATGGTGGATTAAACACAACTCTGTGATTTAATATCGTCTGTATTTGCTCTAGAAAGTCTCTAAAGTAGATCAATAATAAAGTTTTCCAAAAAAAACACAAAACCAACCCATCCAAGTTAAAAAAACGAGATTTGTAAAATACATTTTTCCTTAATTAAATGATATTACAGTTTACTTGGAGGCCTGTTGCCTGCTGAAGATTCTACTTTTGAAGATGTTGTCTATCCTACTGAAGACAGACTCGGCCGCCTTTGAGGCGTCTACCCTGTAGTGAAGGCCTCTCCTCATGTAATAGTCAACTAGTGGCACGGTTTGAGTGTGATAAGTTGCCAGGCGCTTTTGAAGCGCCGCAACATTATCATCAGACCTCTTGATCAAAGGCTCTCCAGTTTCATCATCAGTCATGGGCTTTTTGGGTGGGTGGAACTCTTCATGGTAGCTACGACCACTGGGCGGATGAATCAGTCTCCCGGTAATCCTACGGACCAGCAAGCTGTCCTCAATTCCAAACTCAATCACCGCATCAAGCTCTGTTTTCCGTTTTGCCAGCAAATCATCCAACTGAAATGAAAATAAGTATGTCAGTGATTGCAAGTTTAGTAGCTAATCCTATAAAAAGTGATAAGAAACAAAGTTAGTATCAATAAAGTGATTATTATTGATTAAATATTACACAACACCCTTTCTACTAACAGATAATAAAAGCGATACAGACTAAAGTGTTTTTATTCTAGAATATTCTTGTGTATACCTTTTCTGCTTGAGGGACAGTTCTGGGAAAGCCATCTAACAAGAACCCATTCTTGCAGTCCGGTTGGTCCAAGTTCTTGTCAATCATGTCCACGACCATCTCATCAGACACCAGCTTGCCTTCATCCATGACCTTCTTGAGGCGGCGTCCGAGCTCGGACCCCGAAGATACTTCAGCCCGAAGCATGTCGCCGGTAGACAAATGACACACGCAGTATTTCTCTTTTAATTTTGGAGCCTATTAAAAAACAAAATATCCCAATTCAATAAACAAACATAGTAATATTATTGTTATATAATAGCAACGTTGTTAAATAACATATTATTATCGTTAACTTGTTGAACTTTATAATGGGATCAAGGAAGGTCAAACAGCACATTGTAGCAAGTATGTTTCCAAACTCACCTGAGTGCCCTTGCCAGACCCAGGGGGTCCAAGTAGGACTGCCCTGATTCCAATTGGATCATCATCAGGCCTAGGTTTGACTGCTGCAGCTGCTGGTGCCATAATGTTAAAGTATTAAGCCCTGTAAAAAAAAAAGAGTCCGAACTTGAATAATAAATTAAATTTCACTCAAACTGCGGGCGAACGACTTGCGCCGACTAATCCGTCACGTGTACTAGTCTATTACATCAACTACCTAGTTTAAAGTATATCACCTACCTACCGAATTATTTATTAATTGGTGAAAGATAAGTATTATAAAACGGCCGATGCCGACATGTGGTGACGTCGGTCGATAAATGTCAAAAAATCAAACTGACAACGAAACGAAACGAAACGTGAAGTCGTGAACGAAACCTTGGACCAAGTAAATAAGGACTGCGAGGTCCCCACTAAAGGCCGTTCCAAGACAAGTACCATAAGCAGAGATGCGCGTGTCCCTTTCTAATTGGGGTGACAATGAGTTTTTGCAATATGGGACATTCAATGTCGTAATCTTACATACATCACGCTTAAATTCCCAGATGGGTTGGTTAGAGTGTTTTTATGCACATTTAAAAGTTAAATTTGATCATCTACAAGCGTATAAATCTTATTTACTTCAATCAGTAAATTCAAAGCGCTTAACAATTATACGCCAATTATTAAAAATTAGTCGTCCATTTCTTTTGTTGAAAATTATCGGATAACTCATGTTAGATAAAACGAGTTTAGCTCGACATGTTTCGGACTAATTCGTAGCCCTTCATCTAGGATCTAAACTCGATTTATTTAACGTCCGTCCAATAATTTTCAACATGAGTGAGTCTCACGGTAGTTTAATGCATAACGTCCATTTCTCTGTTTATTCGATTGTCAACTTCTGTTATATGGGGGTACATACACACACACATACATATACATGGGGGTATAAACCGTGACCAATTTCACAATCCCTTGCCTTTTTTTAGCATAAATTAGTTTCCTTATCTTAAGTAGTTGGCTTATCTGTTAATATTGTAGGCAAATAACGTGGCTATCACAAACTATATGAAACATAATATAATTATATAATTACGCCTATGTTCCCAGATGGGGTAGGCAGAGCACACGAAACGTGAAATAGACATAACAATGAGTATGACTATTTCACGCTTCGCAGCCACTTCTAGCATTAGTTTAGGTTGAAAACAGATGGAAGAGGTAGCATAATAGTGTCAGGTTGTCAGCCTGTCGCTTAAAGAATACCTAAACTAAACCCATGTCCTTAGTCGCCTCTTAGGACATCCACCGAAGAAATGGAGAGTTCCTAGACCCGATACCATATATTTTAGTGACGTTAACGAAATTGACACATTGAAAAGGTTTGACATTTGATTGAAGTAATCTAGTCTGTAGTAGTTTTACTTAAGTATTTGATTACTCAAGAATTAAGCTTACAGCAGCGGTTTATAATACCGATTCCAAAGAAATGAATTACAAATGTAATCACAGGAGACTATTACAGTAATTTTGATAACCTAGGTAATGAATTACCGAGGAATCACAATTACTCGAATGTAACCGTGTAATTAATTTCAATAGTAATTGATTACGCCTAATACTGTCCCATAATGCAAAAATTCATGGTCAATGTAAGGATTATGGCGACTTAAGGGGTTACCATTACAAAAAAAAGTAGACTTGATAGTGAATATGTTGTCTATTAAATTAAGTGTATATTAAAATCAAATAAATTAATGCGATTCTAATTCTTTGAGACAAAACCGTTAAAATAAAATGATTGTATGAATTTTTCAGGTAAGTTTCTTGAGCGATGTTTTTTTTTTGACGTAAAGATTTTTTTAGGCTGGCAAGAATGACAAGAGGAGTGAGCGAGACAATGTGCTCCCTTGTTGCAGGCTCACGTGTCCTCAACTTGCCTCTATGTAGGGTTTCACGGAAAAAGGACTCTATTGTCTTGTGATATGGTTTATATTAATAAACGAACATTTCCCAAGTGCGCTATCATGTTAAGGGCCGATAGGACCTTCCTACATCAATGAACGAAACTCAAAGCGAAACGGGATGAGACGGGACAACAAATCGCGAATTGCGATTAAAACGTCTTTCGTCTTTCTTGTTCGAAACTTTCGAAAGACATTTTGTAATCGTAATTTTAAGATTCAAGAGATTTAGTTGTTTCTCTACTTATTGTGCTTTCTTTTGGTAGTATTTTTGGGACAGACATTCCATGGACTGAATCAATTTCCAAAATGAACGCGGATTGAAAAAAAAATCGAAACCTCTTTGCAATTTAGTTACAAAAATTGTGATATTTCTAATTTCTTATTTCCTACATCCATTAACGGTCGCTAACTTTAATTTTTGACATAAACTCGCTGTGTTTATCTGTGGTTCTGAGTGTTGTTTGTAACCTCAAAATGTGGCGGTAAATAAAGGAAGGATTTATAATAATTTCACTAATGTTGGCTGTTGCCTTAGACTTTTTACGTGCTAAAGGGTGTTAGTGTTATTATAATCAAGCTTCGGTCCACTATGACGACCGCTATAGTTTGGTAAATATTAATCAGAATAGATTCTCTTGCTTGCACAGTTCTGCAAGTAACCAATGTCTAATCTTTTTATAGTTATTGGAAGCAACTATGGAGATGGACAACATCGAATACCTTATCAAACGAGGAACTAAAGTCGGTCTTGGTGACGAAAGAAGTAACCGATGCAATACGCGATGGCTTGGCAAGTTACAAGTCTGGAAAGAAAGAGGAATATGCTAAGCTGCAGGCCAAGCATCCTGACCACACAACTCTCCTAAATGTTGTTCACACGCTCCAAAATTATATGGTAATATTTTTAATTATTATTTTAGTTCACATTTTGGTAATTATTATCCACCAACAGACCAACACTATCACATTTAGGGTTGCCACCTTTTTTTTCTGCAGTTAAAGTACATTGGTTATTATAGGTAAGAAAAAAAAAAGTACATAGGGTGACCGCACCAGTAATGGACATAGAACCAGTAATGGACAATGACTCTTATTTACTACCCACTAAGGAAAAGTCATTTGTTTTACAACAATCAATTCACAACTCTATGGTCTTTAAATTATGAATGAAGTGTCCATCACTGGTGCTTGTCAGCTTAAACCGTCCATAACTGGTGCCGTCACCCTAGTATCAAGATAAAGTACAATTTTTTTTTTATGTTTAAAAACATAAACATGTAAAAAGCGTGTAAAAGGCGTGAGAATATGTATGTAAATTTTGTAAAAAATCTAATCATAAAAATAAAGTATTTTCGTGTACTTTATTGTTCTCATAAAGTATAAAGTACAATTACCTGAAATAAAGTACAATACTTTATTATAAAGTACGGGTGGCAACCCTAATCACATTGGTATGCTCAAGCCTCATTAAAAATTCAAGAAGCTATTAGAAAGTGATAGTTTTTCATTATCCCACATGAAAATATGCCTAATAGAGATTGATCCAGTGTTGGGTTTTAGAATAACCCCTCTCCATTTCTTAAGACTAAGGGGATAGGTTAAGGTATCTTCTAGGTGACAGACTAGCAACCTGTCACTATTGTTATTGTACTTCTTTCCTCTAAATTTAAACCTAAGAATATGCTAAGTGTGGCTTTGAAACATGAAATACTCATAGTTTTGATTTTATCCTCCTAAGTCCTGACTCTAAATACTTTAATTTAGGGCCTCAGACCCAGACAAAAATTTCATGACTTAAAATGTTGAATCTTACGTAACCTGATCTTTAAGTTCATTTTCCACTGAATAATTTGTACTAATGAAGTACATTCGGCTGTTATGCTTACTAGTAATTTGTACTTTATAAAGTACTAGCTTTCCGCCCGCGACTTCGCCCGCGTGGAACTCGGTTATATTGCGGTATAAAGCACAACTATAAGAAAACTTCTCGTTTCAAACGACACACAGCGCCATCGATCTATTATCTATCGATCGATATCGATCTATCATCTATCGATCGATATCGATCTATCATCGATTGATATCGATCTATCAAGCAAACTATATTTTTGTTTTCCCTCGGGAACATCATTTTTTTCCGGGATAAAAAGTACCCTATTATTTAATCCGGACTTCTATCTTTATGTCTGCAAAATTTCAAAGCGATCGGTTCAGTAGTTACGGCGTTAAAGCGGAACAAACAAACAAACAAACAAACTCACTTTCTGACTTATAATATTAGTAAGGATGTGGGGCCTTACGAGGTTAAAACATTTTGTGGGCTCTGCCTTCCCCATTAGGGAGTGCAGGCGTGATGTATGTATATAGAGATTGGTGTTTAACATTAAATCTGCATACTGACTCCCTACCTTTTATGCTCTGATTTATTATTTTGTAATGCATTTGGTGTTCAATAAAGGACACTTTTATTGTATTGTTGTTACAGGATGTAGATTGCTTTCAAATCTGGGACATACTTAAACATTACCTCTGTGATATCTCTTATGGTACTGTGGATAATGCTCTAAAAAACATTGCATTTGTGGACACAAGGCCCTCCTTCCTCCTACCAAACATATGGAATTTCTATTATGCCGAAAGACTATTTCTTCTAAAGCTGCTACAGTACATCCTGCAGCACAAAGATGACAAAAGTCATAAATATCAAGATCTGTTCCATAAAATAATTGATGACATAGGATTGGACAAGCTGCGTGAATCATTGATATCACAGTTTGAGAAGGTACTACTTACTGCGCCTCCACCCAGAAGAATCCATAATGAGTTCTCATCAGACACGGTCAGACAAGAATGGGCAGAGTTCAAACTGCGAGAGCAAGTGGTCATACTACAAAATATTTTACTCTTAGCCAATGAGAAGATGTTTCCAGAGGCTGATTTTGTAAAGCTGTATCCATTGTTTAAGAAGCATAATTTTGGAAAGAACTTGGGCTATAATGAGTTACTGGAGGAGGAACATAGAGAGTTGTGTTCCAGGGTCATGTATTTGGAAGCTTGTATCTTCCTGGTGGTAGTAGCGCAAGTGGACAATAGGTAAGTTAAGGAGTATTTACTCCTATAAAGTAATTCATAACTTTATTTTCATATTATTTTTGGATTATATTTTACAAAGGTCAGTTATTTATTCAAACATTTTTAGGGTCAATACCAGATTTCGTCCCGCAATTTCTAATTTCTTTGGCACAATTTTTTTCTTCAATATAAGCAATAAATGAAATGACATACCTTGTAAACGACTGAATTTCTTATGTAACTATGTTATTGTGCTAAAATTCAGTCGTTTACAAGGTATGTCATTTAATTTATTGCTTATATTGAAGAAAAAAATTGCGCCAAAGAAATTAGAAATTGCGGGACGAAATCTGATATTGACCCTTTACTGTTTCTTTTCTATATCACTATAGCCCGGCCAAGCTGTCATCGTGGATAGATAAAACTAAAGACGTGGTGGAATCAGAACTGACCCAGCTGCAGTTAAATGCGGAACACAGCCCTATGCTGATGTCTTGGATGCTTCTCATGTTACGGGTATATTTTTTAACTTAATATAATAAGAAAACACTTGTAGATTAAACCTCTAACCGCACTGACAGCGGATGTGGGGTGGGGCGGCGCAGTGTAATTATGGTATAGGTTGTGATATTCAAAATTATGTGAAAGATGCTTGCACAAAGCACTGGCCGGGAAAAAATATTTCGTTCATACCAACACGTCACCGCGCCACGCCGTTCCGCTTCCACTGTCAATGCGTTTGGAGCTTGAGAATTTTAAACACTTCAAGCTCAATATTAGATCTCATTGTCTTAATTAAAAATTTGCTACTAAATCACTTCTAAAACAGTCTCATGAATTTAGCTAATATGTATATCTGTTGTAGTTATAAAAAGTCCAAAGACAAGATCTTGCCAGCGTCTATGTTTATTTTTCTACAGCTGGGCAATGTACATTTAAGATTTTGTGTTCAGAAATATTTTCTCCAATTTATAATGAATAAGCTTAAAAAAGAAGTTTGTTTTCTAACATTATTATATTTTTACATTTCTTTTTAGAGTGAGCAACATGCAAAACTGTTTGAGAGTCAATACCATCACTTTGGTGCTACAGCTCTCAAAATGCGCTTGTTTGAGTTTCTACTGGAAATGCTCAAGAGTCCAGTTTTCTCTGTAAGTAGTGTGACAAGACCCTTGTTGTCTCCTTGCCATGTATGTTTATAGTTATTTTACTTTAGTTATAATTACCGGATTTTGATAGTGGTGGTGTAAATAACATTGGACTGAACTATTGATTTGATGTCAATTGCTAAAGTTGTGAATGTTAACTGCATTTTTATCAAAATGTTCCGTTTTGCGATTATGATTGATTTCTTTTTTCTCAAACTTTATTGAATTAAAACATGTTCCATATGTGTCTGAAATCCGGTTTCGGAAACAACCTTCTATTGACTGGTTCGTAGTGGCTGTAGTTTTCATTAACATGTATTTACTTTTCCAGGACGATTCACCCTGTGCATCTCTAGCCAAACAGCACACCTTCTCTTTTCTGAACAAACTTTGTGACCTCTTCGATGGAGATGGAACCATCAGCAACCAGCCAGGAATCATGCAACTAAGCTCCTTACTGCTAGAAAATGAGGATATAGCTTCGGAGTTCTGGAGCAATGTGCAGAAGGAGGATGGGTGCGGGATAGTGTCACTCTGGAATACGGCGCTGGAGTATTTCCCGTATAACTTTAGCGCACTGAGTATCTTGGCTGCTGGTTTAGCTAAGGGGGGATTGTCTAGCGTTCGGAATGTAAGTATGTAGAATTATGCTAATTTAGGCTAACTACTTTACTAAGTGTGACTTTACTGCTTTGATAAACAAAATCGTAAGCAATAGGCAATATGCTCCCACTGACTTCACTCCCACCAATGTTTTTAGTTTTATGTATAACTTCTTTTTTGTATGTAAAACTCAGTTGTCAAAACAGGTGTGACATAGTCATACTGTTACTACAGAATCCCATAGCTGGGCACCGTTAATCAAACAGTTAACTTTGCCGCTACTAAAAAAGTTAGCTTCGTTAAACGTTAAAGCGTTACATTTCGGTAGAATTAACGCAAGTTAACGTTAATCCGTGAACCCGTAATAAAAACAAAGCAAACACAAACACTCGTCGCTTTAACTATGCACAGACTCTAAGTAATGAATGAAACGTTCAAAACAAATGAACAAAACGAATCTATTCCCAGATTTCTCACTCGCACGCGCTTTGTAAAGTGTTTTCGTTTCACTCGCGGCACACGCCGCTCGGCACTTGTCTTTTCATACTTTTCTGAACCTGTTTTTCTCGCCGGGCCGTGGTGCCATGCGGTGTATAGTAGTTACTGTATAAACGATTAACGGACTTCTGGATATTAACGGAAGTTAATGAAACCGTTAATATTATTTTAAATTAACTTTAAAGTTAATCCGTTAATCAAAATGTACACACATACATACATATTCTCACGCCTGTATTCCCAAGAAGGGTAGGCAAAATCAAAATGTTAACTTCGTTAATTAAAAATTAACGGATTAACGAGTTAATGCCCAGCGATGCAGAATCCACAAAGATTGCACATCAGCCTTCTCGTCTAATTTTGGCAATTTAGAGCTTTCTCTCACTCTAACATATGTTACGTTAACTGTCTCTTTCCAAAGACCGCCGTGACAACGAGTTAACGTGAACAAAATCAAGTACGATTAATATGATTGCGTCACGACTATTTAAAGTACCTGGATTATCTATTTTTATATATTTTTTAAACTACTTAATTACTCATATTGTCTGTTGTTTTTTTATAACAAAGTCTTATTATGTTCACAGCTCATAGCAGAACTCAAGAACCTACCCGTCTACACTGAAATCTACAACCCTACCGCTGTTCCCATAATGGTACTCAACTCCGAAGAGGCCGTGATAGGCCGCGACCACTACCCTCTCGGCGGACCGTCATACTGCGTAGCCGCTGGCTCCAAGGCCACCATAATGGAGAGAAAAGAAGGCACAATGATACACTACAGGACCCCTTATAGTTACTGGACAGTCCTTAATAAAGATATTGAGCAAGCGCTGGACAGGAAACGGCATCACCAACATGATGTCAATGTAACTCTGCACAGAGTTTACGAGGGAACTAAGGTTCTTAAAGGGGTGTTAAAAGCTCTAGTGGAGTTAAAGGAGGTGCCGAAAGCCTTGGTAGAGCCGAGTGAGGGAGTGTTCGATGTGCTAGTGAGGTTTATGAGGGCTGAGACGCCGCCGCTGCCTCTCTTGGTGGAGTGTCTGGAGATGTGTACCGCCTTGATACCTTTGTTCCCTAAGGAGATTCATATGAGGTATGTGACTTGTGTCTATTTTAAATGCTGTGTATGTTTTTCTGTAACATACATAAATCACCCCTGTTTTCCCAATTGGGGCAGGCAGAGCACAGAAAACGCAAAGACAAAATCAAGACTATTTTACGTTTTAAAGAACTTATAAGCAGATGAACCAATTTGGATCTAATTATTTGTATGTGACTTAATAGTTCAAGGGATACTGAAGTTTGCAACGACAATGTTCCGTTGGTTAGGGTATGCGGAGTGAATGGATGATATAAAGGGTATGTAGGCAAATTTACATTGGGAGTGTATTAGGGATTAGGGCGAGGCAGTCGAGGGCGCCTTCGAAGAACGTACCTACATATGTATATCGACATCGACGATTTCTAAAGAGAGGCCAAATTAGAAGTATAGTCGAGCATGAATGAGGAGAGGGTTGATTCTAATGAAGCGAGAGAAGAATGTCATTACAAGCGAATGGCGCTCCGTTGTCTCTACCTAACCCCGCAGGGAATAGGGCGTAGTGTTTATGTATGTTATGTACGTATGAAGATAATGTTTTTCAAGTTTTTAATAGCTGAAAGTTAAGATTGCACAGACGAAAT
Source organism: Adoxophyes honmai (assembly GCA_005406045.1). Taxonomy (NCBI): domain Eukaryota; kingdom Metazoa; phylum Arthropoda; class Insecta; order Lepidoptera; family Tortricidae; genus Adoxophyes; species Adoxophyes honmai. The sequence continues at coordinate 16,685 of BHDV01024854.1, read as the reverse complement.
ATCAAGTAATTCCTTTTTATTTAAGATTGTCAACGACAGGGCTCCTGCCCCGCCTTATCAACCGACAGCTTAGCCACGTGCAGTACGCGAGCGGGGAGTCGCTGGACGCGGCCGCGGTCGGCGCGTACCTCGTCTCGCTCGAGCAGCCGAGCGGCACCTACGACTTCTTAAGGGCTTACATCGACATGCTGTGCACTTTTCATGAGGTATAATGCGGAACCCGAATAGTCGAGTGGCATTAAGTGTATTTTTTAAATAAGTCATCTTCATCCTTCATCTGATATTTAAACTTTACATAAATGGATTAACAATTGACACGTAATTAAACAATAATCATAATTATAGATTTTTTTAATAAATGTTTATTTTTCTAACATGCGGAAAATTCACGATAGTCCCCGTGAAAGCCCCGCCACTTGACTTGTCAGTCAACAGGCTGTCACCTCAAAGGATAGAGTGAACTTTCTCCATGAAGAATTATGATCTGGCTACCATATAATTATGTAACCTGAAAGATGACATTTATGATGATGAATCTCTTCTCTATTCACCTACAGACGACCAGTACTTGATCAGTGGTTCGAAAAACCTGCCCTAACTAATTCCACCTGTCTCCCTCAGGTATCAAACGACGAGCGCATAACGTCCGATATAATTCTCCCCGGCATCGTGTTCGTGTTGCGCGAAGTGTTCCCGAGCGTTTCCGAATGGCGTTACAGCAACGCGCGAGAGCGCCGAGCGCTGTTGCACGCGTGCTCGCACCTCCTTAACCTGTTGCTGCAACAGACCAAGGATAGCGTTGCGAAGCAGACTTGCGTCTTTAGCCTGCTCTACACGGAGAATGCTGTGGAACTGCTCAAGATTATATCTGTTGGTGAGTTGTTGCTGCAACTGATACTGCAATGGCTTGACAGAGCTAAGAAAGATTGCTGGGTGAATCTGAGAACAGCTGTGTGAGATGATAATATGCAAGGTTTTTCTTTTAGTGGTTCTTTATACGTAAAACTCGTTATCTAATCAACAAAGATCAAATTTTTAATGCAAGCTTTGTGCTAAATCAAGTTTTTGTCAAGTCAATCAGACCAAACGTACAGTAGTTCCCTCCTGCAGAAACAGTCCTAGTCGAGCCATCAGAATTCTACTACCAAATCATTCGAATCACACAAGTATATATATAAAATTTTAGCTATTTTTTATGGTTTCTATGTATACCCAAAGGGTAAAAAGGGACCTTCGGATACTATAGGACTTTCGCAAATTGTGTATTTCAGTTGCTGCTCTGACAATAAAGACTAAAAATAAAATAATATAAACGTTTAAGAGCCCCCTTTGCTTAATGTCAATAAATAGGAACTTGTTTACCTAGTTAGTGGAATGAAAGCCTTAGTACGCGAGTCTAACTCACACTTAGCCAATTTATATTTATTATATTGGAACATAATTTTACCCATTCAAGGCAATAATCAACTGGAGCGCACAATGCACGGCGAAACAAACTGGACCTCAGGCGAGTGCACACAGCACGTGACAACCATCCAGCGCTGCGTAGCCATCGTCATGTTCGCCCTGCGCCTCAAGACCACCGTCGCGGCCGCCGGTGAAGTCACGCCCTTAGAGCACCTCGTGTTCTCGCAGACCAGCCACAAGGGGGCCTTGAAAGTGGTGCCCCGGGTTGCTAGTTACATAAATCATGCGTTCAATAAGAACCTGCCAGTGCTGTGCTGTAGGCTGCTGAAGAAGTTTGCTGATGTGAGTATTTGAATAAAACTGGTAGATGGTATACAAAGTTTCTTTTTTATGTAAGGTCATAGTACAAAATGTTACATTGTTTTATGAAAATGTGAAAATAAAAGCTAAGCTGGATTTGAACTGGTACCCTTGGTGTTATCCACGTTGCTAACATTTAATTAAACCCTACTCTTTGCCTTATGATTTGTTTGTGATATGGTTTAGTTATCATAGAACAGTACAGATATTTGAGTCTTTTTCTTTTTCAGAAAAAACAACTATCTTTGAACATTTATAAAATTTGTCTTATGTTTATATGATTATTTAGTAGCCTAAATAGAAAGGTTTGATCGAGATAAAAGCGGTGCGCTTATTAGCTCCCTCTTTAAAATAGTGCCGTCTATCTTGTCGGCGACTATAGTATATTATCAGATAGCATCTTTAACTTTCAGGCCTTCCAAATGTCTCTCTTCGCGTCTCTCCAAATGACGGGGTACCAAGTGCGAGTCATGTTCTTGGACCGGTTAAGAGTCAAGTACGAAACGATCGAACTGAAAATCGCCATACTAGAGTTCGTCACCACCTGCATCGGATCCCAGCCGGGGTTGACCGAAGCCTTCTTCAATATCAGCCACGAAAAAATGGACATCATAGAGGAGAAAGAAAAAACGGAGGAAAAGACTGTGCCGGAGAAGAAGACTGATCCCGATGACAGTTTTGAGGGAGTACTGGGGTATATGGCGGATTATCTTGGAACTGTTAAAGCTGTAAGATTTACAACTATTATTCTATGCTAGCTAGTGTCTGATTGAACTTGGCTTTTATTTAACAGGTATTAGAAAGGGAACTAAATTGTTGCCATTTTCTAGCAATTTACGTCTAAACAGCGACATATTCGATGACAGTAGTGCTCTTATTTATTTGTATACTTTTGGATCTCACAGTCTAATAATAAATAATACATTTTAAGGCCATTTATTATTTTTGTCTGTTAAAACAATATACCATCTCATGATTTCCTTTCAGGACCCAAAGTTGCTCCACAGTCCGCTGTTGTCATGCATCATGGGCCTCTTCCACGCCCTGTGGAAGAACAACATGCAAATATTGGTGAAGAAGTTGCGCGAAAACCCCAAGTTCTGGGAGCACATGACCAGCCCCTTGTTCAGCGAGATCCAACCAGGGCTCAGCACCTACTCGCAGATATTCAACGTGTTAGGCATAGAGCTGTTCGTCTCGAGGGGGAAACTCGAACAAGGCTTCGTAGACATGCTGGAAAAGTTCTTTGACACCGACAAAAAACATTTAGACACTTGGGTGGATTATATCTTCTCCTTCAGTGGCAGATGTGACTGCGAAGAAGTGGTAGACAAAGTGCCCATCTGGTTAGGCCTGTTGACGTCATGGAAAGATTTCACCACGATATTCTGCAAGTGCTTGCCTATTAGCTTGAACATCGCCCACAAGGCTAAAATGGTAGCTCCATGCATGACGGCGCTGCTAAACGAATTAGACGACCTCAAGGATGGGAGACTAGTCGTTATTCTTGCAGAATTATACGTGATCATGTTAGCAAATTGGAAGGAAGATTGTTTTGAGAATAGGAAAACAAGCGCGAAGCAAATCGATACGTTACTTACTAACACTGCCGTAGTATACGAGTGCTTGCACCCGAGAGCGGTTCGCGCTATTCTTTCCATAGGCACGGTCGCCATAAGTACATTAGATTACGAAATAAAAGCCAACAGCGCCGTAGCACAGAGCGTCATTCGATCCGTCACCAACATAAACAGTTTGGAGCTAGAAAAACTGTTCGATAACGTCAAGGACGCAAGCGCTCCTCCGCCTAAAGAGAACGGTAGCGAAGACGTCCCGCCAGTAGTTTTGTCTCTCGCTATGCTAGAGCAGTGTTTAGAGCTATACGACAACATGTTCGCGGGGTTGCCCCAATGGTTCCAGTCGACCAGGTTCATCAACAAACTGCTGTGCTGCCTTCAGACGTGCTTGCATAACCGCAGGCACTTCCACACGAGTCTAGCCGCGTTGCGTTGCCTCACGGCGTACGCTAGGGGTCCGTTTGCTAACGATCTTCTAATGAGCGACGTGGATGAGTTCCTATGGATGCAGTTGCTGCCGCCGAAGTTTGATGGGAGTGCGTGGAAGCCTGAGGAATGGTGGCGCGTGTATGGCTACAGCTTGGATTTTATTTCGATGATGGTGATGAAGCATGGCCAGTTCTTCGCCGGTGACGCTATAACGTTCGTGGGGGTTCACTTGGAGTATTTAGTGGAGGCGGTGATGCTGCCCCGGCAAGTGGTCAATTTGGACGCGCTGAATCTGTGCGCGTCTGCGCTCAATTTGGTAGTCCAGCTTGTCAAGTTCGAGTCGCGCTGGCGTATCGAGAATATGAACTCGCTGATTGAGATCATGGTAAGTTAAATGACGTATCGTAGTATAAAAAAATCTACATTAACTTTTCAATGGAAATGTAAATTTGGTGACAATACATATAATTACTCATTAAAAATACCTTTACGTATTTCCGTAGTCATTTTGACTAAGGACATAAGTAAAGGAATATTTTCGGCGACAAGGTAGCAACCTGTCACTATTATACATTTTAACTTAAAATCCAAATATTATGCCAGAAGTGGCTACGAACCGCGCGAAAGTCGTGGATTTATGCGCGTTTCGTTTTGCCTGCCCCAATTGGAAATAGAGGACGTATCTGTGTTGTATGTAAAATGGTAATGTATTGTGATTGTTGTTCCCAGCGGAGTATCAGCGCGTGCCTGTACCAGTGCGTGTCGCTGCTACTGCGCTCGCGGCGCTCGTCCGACCCCGCGCTGCTGGCGCTCGCTGACCAGTTGCATGCGCCCGCGGTGCAGCACAGGTTGGTCAATCGATAAATAAAATGGAAGAGTACCTAATAGATACAACTAGCTTTCCGCCCGCGGCTTCGCGTTATTGCGGTATAAAGCCAACATTCCCTCGGGAACATATTTTTTTTCCGGGATAAAAAGTACCCTATTATTTAATCCGGACTTCTAACTTTACGTCTGCAAAATTTCAAAGCAATCGGTTCAGTAGTTACGGCGTGAAAGTGAAACAAACAAACAAACAAACAAATATACTTTCGGATTTATAATCTATATATATAAAAGAAAGTTGTGTTAGTTACACCACTTATAACTCAAGAACGGCTGTACCGATATGGCTGAAAATTGG
>BHDV01024843.1:9181-62991 GCA_005406045.1 Adoxophyes honmai | reverse complement strand
AATTGAACTTCCCTTAGGTAAGTTTCTTTTAATTGTTAAATATTCACGCAATCATACCCTCTGCACCGTTATAAGGCTGTGGCTGCATTCAGAACTAGCACTTTGGAAATGCCTTGTTCCGGATTGGAAGTGTATCGACACGACTTTGTGCTACATACGCTGTAGGCCTGCCGTGATCTCCTGTTCGGACTTGTTAATGCAAATCAGTCTTAGAAAATGACAAGTATCATATAGTTGATAAAACCAGTCTGTGCTGCAACTGGGGATTATAAGAAGTGAAAAACCGAAAACTTTTGCACGGTTTATGAAACTTAACGAGGGGTACAGAAGCATCGGGACTACATTTTACTAAACAACGGGACAGAAGAAGCTTATAATTATTATAAAACCTAATTATGAAAGTATCGCAAAGTTCTCTTTGGTAATAAATTCTATTATATTATGGTTATGGTATTAACCTTGCATAATGGATGTGGTTCCAGTGATTGCTTGCATTCGCTAGTATTAGATAACAGTCGTAATATCAACAAACAGTACGTCTGCTGCGGTTCTTATAGCTCGACTTAGGCGTCGTCCGTCGAACGTGACTCGTGGGGCTTATTATAATTACAGATCAGCGATTGTTGTGGCCATAAATGTATAATTTATAAAAACGGAACGAGGAATATACCCAGAGATGTTAGTTTACCTCTCGCCGATTTTTTGCTTTGTTCAGAAGTGGTCGAGGCATGTAACATATTAGTTTTTTTGCAAAAACGAACTGTTTCAATGTAACGGGTGGTATGCGGTTTTTGCTCTATACAAACGTCGTTCGCGACATGACAAATGGTTACGCCGTATCAAATTAATGCAATGAACAATAATTCAAATATGACATTATACTTTGATGTACAATGTACCATTTTACTTAAAGTGATAATTTAACGCGTCCATCTTCACCTTCATTACCTCTTCCATCTATTTTCGAACTTAAAATTATGCTAGAAGTGGCGAAGCGTGAAATAGTCATAATCGCGGTTTTGACTATGTCATGATTCGTGTGCTCTGCCTACTCCATTATGGAACATAGGCGTGATTGTATGCATGTATGTATGATAATTTTAGAATCTATTCTAACCGCGACTAAAGAAATAGGTTTGGCGAAAAAGATTGAGTCCGACTCGCGCACGAAGGGTTCTGTTCTGTACCAATCGTACAAAATCATACCTACTATCAAAAGTAAGTGATTGACGGATTAACTTAACTCTGTCACTGTCCCTACGAGATAGGGCACAACTGCAAAAATGACCCTGTAATCGCAAATTGCTACCTAACGAAAACATCTTTCTGATATCTGACAGATGCGCAAAGGTTCAAAGAATTTAGTAATGATCAGGTAGCATCTGTCTGTGGGCCCCTTATTTCACAATTCAGTTCTGAAGCTTGCAAATGTTGAAGAGAAAACCACAAATGTGTCTTCATTATTTCCATTTTATAAATTGCTTAGCAAATTACAATACGTCTTCATCCATGCTGACTGTTCTTAAACTGGTTATTAATAAACTATGGTAATGAAAAAGTAGGCGGAGGTGTGAGTTAAATGCAGCTAGTATCAAAATGGACGAACCTAAAGCGTGTGACACAGGTTGTAGAGGTTTTATAGTCTTAATAAAACGGCCATTACTATAATTCTCACACGAATTTGTATTTAGTGCGTTTTAATTGTGGTAGTGGTACGACGGGGTCGTTAAATATATTTTAAACGTTAGTTACGAAGGCTTTAACCTACATGATTGACCAGGTTTTCAGTAGGATTACTCGTAATTGTTTCAAATTAGAATCTTAAACTTTTTACACACGCTATTGTCAAAATTAGAGATGGTTTCGTTTTAAAAGCATTTACTTATTCTTAATTATCTCTATCGAAAGGCTGAGACTTAAAGGTATCGTGTAAAAGGTGATCGTAATTCTTCTGTTTATGAGCGCTCTTCAGTAAAAAATTCTACCTGCATATGTAGACAAATCGATAGCAAAAAAATTGTGTTGCAATTTGGGATCTATTGTGTTGGAACAAAGGTGTGCGATGCGTTTATAATACAGGTGCATGGTTTCCGAAGTTTGAGGTATCCCGCGGGACGGCGCGCTACGTGACTGCTTTTATTTCACGCCATTCTCGACTTTGATAGCGTTCATTCCGTGTAATTGCCGTTAACTCTAGAACTATTTTACCACGTTTTTGAAGTCCTTTTTGTGTAGCTACTCTCTGTTGGACGGTTAGATAAGTCGTCCGTCCGCCCATGTTTCATTAATGCGAATCTAATTTATATTACGTGGCTGTTCAGGCCTTTGTCGGGCCTTTTGTTGTTGATCCGTTATAACGATTTGCCAATGTATTATGAGGCAGATGTGTATTAATTTAAAACGTGCGTGGGTGTGCTTGAATGTTTCATAATTCGAATTTTAATTGATGTGAAATTCATTTTTAGGTGATTTTTTATCCTAGAAAATTTTAAAAGGAGCAGAAATAACAACTGACATTTGATATAACTTTACTGTCTACACTGGAGACAAAGATAACAGATGTCCATACATCTTTACTCAAAGTAAGATTGTTTAAAAGATAATAAAAAAAAAATAAGGCCAAATGGCATTGGTCGGTTTTTAAAGATAATGGTATTGTTTCCGACATTCCTTTAAATGAAAGATATGCATTCTTAAAATGTTTCGGTTTTGTTCTATTATTTATGGTTATATTGAGACTTCTGACTCATCTGGTGGACACGTTTTGCGTGTAATACGAACATAATACCGGTATCAATGCTACCCCTAGCATGTAGGGATAAATAATGGGATGATTGTTGCTTACAACAAAAAAATCTGTCGGTCTTTTCTAATTGCAGTAAGTAAAATATAGAAGACAATGACTGTCGGTCTCATTCTTGAAGCACCAATAAAACGATTATAATTAATAGTCAGTTAATTATGGCATTTAAACGCGCATTGGTTTTTGCCCGCCGCGTTCAATTTAGCAGCAATTTGGCATTCAGACGGTAGTCAGTGTTGGCTACGTGTAGCGCAAACAAAAGTGGCACGAAACTAAAGGTAATAAAGGAGCCCAGGAAAATCATCCCCGGGCACGTACGGCAATACGTTCTAATAGTCACAGCTGACAAAGCCAACGGTTCCATCCCGTAGTTTTGTTAGGACAGGGCGACACGTCTCGGCCAATGCAAAACTCATGCCGTAATCTGACCTCTCCACCGCTTTTATGTGGTGCTTATGGACTGTCCGCCTTTGACGTTGTTTTACTTTTACGCTGTCGATATTGTGCAATTCGTGATGTTTCGCAACTATCCGTTACATTTAACTACAGTGGACATTTTTTGACCGATTTCTGTGGATATTATTTCAAAAGGTACCCAAAGAAGAAAAATACAGCAGTTTTTAAAAATATTATATTATTATAACACATGCTTAACACAAATTAGCCTTGCCTAGATTTACTTGCACTAACCTAACTAACCTTCGGTACTCTTTCATCACGTCGATGTATTACTGTTTGGAACAAAATGCACATGTTTAAAGTTATATTTAACTTCTTTTGCCCTTCTGTGCAAAATTCCGCGAAACTAGCTCTTTTCGTACACGCACAAGTCCATGTGTCAGCTTTTTCACAGGCGCCGCTTTTTTTTTTGTACAGCGTAAACGTGGGGGGCGAACTGGAGTGGCGCAAGTAATTAATGACGGATAGACGTGGGTGGTTGTTTCACGTCACAGTGTTTTGGTAACAAATTGTAACGAATCACCCAGCGGGACCTCACACTTGAAACGTCACCTCAATGACGTCACTTTTTATGATTTTTCATTCCTGTTCCGAAATTCGTGAGTTTCACGATTGTTGTTGTTGATTTTGTGTAAAATTTTCTAAAATCAGCGGTTTAACTTTTATTTTATTTGTACCTACTGTTACATATTTTTGTAAAACTTATTTGTTAAATGCTAATGTAAGAACTTCTGCGAATACCAAAATCGATTGGCTGTGGGTGACTAAGTTGCCGTGACATTTGTTTCTCGAGACATATTATTGACCGCATACATTTTTACTATCACTAACCCACTGAGAACAGATTTGTAACTATCACTTTTTAATGGAGCCATTAAAATACTTTGCGGTTTAGATGGGATCATAATATTTTGGCTCAGTTCGCAACGTGACTTGATCCCGGTTGGCAAATACCTTGCGGTCAGTTTGTTTACGCGGCCCATTAGAACTTAAGTTTGAAAAATCGCGTTACGTGCACCACCGATCACTCATTGTCATCTGGCCTATGACTACAGTTCCAGCTAAAACTGACTCATCTACAAAATCTTCCGACGGTACCCAAACCAAATCGGATCAGTGTAACTTGTTCAACACTGGAACACGGCATTGACAATTTGTTTAACCAAGGAGTATCATTTTTCTATTGTCTCCATAAAAACTTGCGTCCTTTCACTCTCTGCCGCCCATAATTGTGTTTGTTTTTCTCATCTCTGTCCCATCTAAGGTTGCGTTGAAATAACAAGGATAAGTTCATAGAATTTTGACTTCAAAGTGTATTTTTAAATTAATTCTAAAACTGCAAACTACGATAATATATCTAACTGCTACTGCTCATGCAATGTGTGATGGTATTTGTTTTTTTTTTTATCTCATACTCGTAATCTGCAAAGTATTAATAATAAATATTTTACTGAAAGAAATATTCTCTTCTTTATTTTGTGTATGTATAATATTTGAGTCACAAAAATTGGTATTTTTGATAAACTTGATTTTTATAAAACTTGAACCAAATACCGCGCATACTATAATAACGTCTTATCTATTGCGTTCTTTGGATCTGCGATTTCTGATGAGGATGAGTGAGATATTCCGAACACGGCTTTGGCATTAGTGTCATATTCCCCTATCTTAAAGCCACGAGTCGCATTTTTTGTCTTAAATGGGACGAGTGTGTCATCTGTCTTAATTGCTTAACAGCTTTCTTATTGTTGTCATAAAAGATAAGGAAAAGACCAGCCTTTGTTTTCTTCACTGTCCTGTTACATTTTTTCTTTCAGCATTGTTCCAATTTACGTTCCGGACGACCTACTTACAGTAGTTCAAAGGATTTTTTGGCAATTTGAAAAGTTAACAAAATAAATTGTAAACATCAAAATTTGTTCAAAATTTTAGTTCTTTAGTTATTTTTTTAGGGTTTCGTACCTAAAGGGTAAAAACGGAACCCTATTACTAAGACTTGGCTGTCCGTTCGTCCATTCGTGATTTTTTTGGTGTTTTTGGGATGATATTAATAACGGTAAAGGACAATAACAGCGTTTTTTGCAGTTTTTGGTATGGAATCTGACTCGCACTTGGCCGGTTTATTTACTTTCTTTAGATATAAAAATGGGCTAAACGTTATTTATTGATTTCAGTGATATTTATGTTTACCACTGAATTTTCGATATGCGTCTTATGTAAATGTTAGTCAAAGTCGTAGAATGCGGTAAGGAATTAAAAGGTCAACTACTTTTCTAGTTTAACCTGTCGTCTGTGTTTGATAAGGATCCCAAAAGTACCTGTCATATGTGTATGATAAGGATCAGTATCATTCGATTTTTTAGTATTATTGCGATTTAGGATCCTTATCAAACACAGACGACAGATTAAGTTAATGTCATCTATATTTTCTTCGTGAATTAAGAATTAAGGTGTATTTACTTCTAGGATTTTTAAAATTCACCAGAACCTTGTCCAATGTTTTTTTTTGTAATGGACGCCTCGTAAACCCTTTTGTCCTTCCGCATTAAAGAAACCGTGAATGATTATGGTTTCCAGTAGTAGGTAAGAATATAATACTGACAAAAGAGGTAGAAAGTGAAGCCATTATTATTTCACTTATTTGTGCGGCGTCAGCTAAAGAGCAAAGTCGGGTGCTATTTGGAATCCTTCATTTATTTTGTTACGCCCATTGTTTTGTTGAGTTTTGAATATTTTTTTACCAGTCGCAATCCCTTTTTAACCCTTTTCGCGTTGGGTGTTCGCTCATTTATTGTTGCTTTATTGCACTCGTTTAGCCCACGAAGTTTGTATAACAGTACATAATAGAACGTCCTTTTCATCGAAAATAAGGTCTGTGTGCTAGTGCTCTACTTTAGGTAAAGTTACATCGTCGTTTACTTTTTTATCGTGAACTTTTCAGTTGTTGTTAGTTAATTGTATCTTGTTAAAATAAAGTACTTACTTATGTGTGTAGTTAATTAATATTTCGATTACCTGACCCTTTATTTGTTTCAAGGGCAGTTAAGCACACGCATGTAGCCCGTGGCCGAGTTTGCTTTAATAACAGGTTCCCAAAAACAATTAGTCGGAACTCTTTGTAGAGTAAAGAATTTTATCGGCTAGATTTATTATATTTGAAGAGGATGTTATCGCCGATTCGATTGCTACGGGCTGGATCGCCCTGCGGAGCGTGAATACGGAACCAGGTAGACACAAACATTTATCGGCCGTTTTAGTTTTTTGTTGTTACTTTTGTTATTTGAATCCCTCGGATATATTAATCTCGCGTGGGTCCGTCAGAACCGGTCATTATCTGAAACTTTGGGGCGTATTGTATCCGGGTGCCTAGTTATTACGGGCATTCTATTAAAATAACCCTGTATCATTTACGAAATTAGGTACATCGCTAAATATTTTATAATGACGGGAGTCGAAATGAGTTGGCCTGCCAGCGTTTAGGACGGTATTACTGGAGTAAGCCGCGTGCGACGGACCCAAGCCTTATAATGACACCGTTCTTAAACGATTTTGCCATGTTATGAGAAGCTCTTGGTTTTATTCGTTAAATCATCTTCTTCGTGTCACGCCCGGTTATTATCAGGTTAGCAGACTTAAACCTTAACTGCTGACTGTTTTGTGCTGATGTTTATAAATTGCAGCTGTAACAGTTTTGCAAATTTGAGTGCTTAAGTCAGCTTAAATATTCATAAGTAATTACGTACAACTTACCTTTATCTGAGTATCTTTGTATACATGGTCCTGTTACCCATTAATAAATCCATATGAGAAATGAAAGTAAACTTAATCGATTGTGAGCTTAGTAAGACCTGCTTAGGTTTTGGACCTTGCATACTTTGTTTGACATTTTTTATTTCTCATCTTGTCCAATTATTTTGATGGGAACTAATTTATTATTTTACTGTGAAGAGTGGCCGTGACAAGCATTGTCGGTGTGCGAGGTTTCGTTCAGAAACGGAAATAAGAGGAATTTCCCAAAACGTCCTCTTTGACGGCGTAAGAATATTATTTGTCCGGGAACCAGGCGGACCGCCGCGCGACAATAGGTCGGCCGCTCCGCTGCCCGCCCCGGAAAGAATCAATTATACAAACCCCTAACCGAAGACATGTTGCCGAATGGGCGAATTGTTTGTTTAATAACATTTCGTAGCTACTATAAAAGTCACGCTAAAATATTTGTCGCCTTTGTCCGGCGCGCCTTTGTACGTAAATGAAGCGATAGACATTTTTCATCATTATGGACGTCGACAGCTCTGTTATGTCTCTATTCGGGACGGATACGGTTGTAGTTTTTATGGGAACGCTTCCTGTCTCCGCTAGTTTGGTGTTTTTTAACATTTTATATGTCTTTTCAAAGGGGGTGAGAAATTCGAAGTATAATAGACCTGATGCTTCACACACATACATCATGATTCACGTTTAAGACATAGATTCGGCAATAAAGTACAGGCTTATTTGAACATTGGAGCAATTCCTGTCGTATACCTTTTTGTGAAATAGTGTACAAAGAAGTAGGTGTTGTTACCAAGTCACTTATTTAATTAAAAGTATTTACAGAGACAAAGATCAAGTTGTTTGAAGTTGTAAAGTGAAAAAATAGTTATGTAAGACTCACAAACATTCTCAGGTTATAAATGAGTAGCTGTCGGATATATCTACTACAGTTTTCAAACAATGTATCGCCTGTTCTAAAATTCTAAGCGTGGTTTCTGTGGTTTGATTTTTCTACCCCCTGGGTGCCATCCGTGAGAATATTACGAAAACGTCTCGACTCATACAGTAGCACTCTCCAGTCGTGATCACCCATTTCTATGCCGTTGCTATTGCGTTAAATGTGCTTTGAATATACTCACGGTACTTAAATTGTTTTTAAAGGAGTTGATGTCATTCTTATTTTGTCGTTTAGTTTTTGTCTCATCTCCGCTTATTCATGTCAACAAATTTCTTCGTGTAGGTTTACCGGAAACAATAGATTTTATTCCTGCAATCTAAATGGTGTTGTTTTTGGTGTTCAATCATGAATACCTAAATAAGTATCTTTGTAGTATGTATCTTCACAGAAACTAGCGCTCCTACTCCGCGATATTTGATGGTGTAATAAGTTATCCATATTTTTGACATAGTTACGACAACTTAGATCATCTACTTACCAAATTTTCTGTTAATGCAAAGTCAAAGATTTTTAGTGGTAATTATGCAACCACCACGCGTAAACTTGAGCGCAATAACAAAAGCATCCTCCTCGTTACGGCAATGAACGGACCCCCAATAAAACCGATTTTATTGCTGTTTCCTCTCTCGGTTCGTTGGCATTCATCCCGAGAACTACCAAATCATTAAAGCTTTTATATTATTTGTTGATTTTTTTGTTCGTCTCTTTGTTTGCTTTATGATAATAGGTGTTCGTTTCGTCGCATCTCACGCGCCGCGCGCGAGAACGGGCCGGTGTGAAACTTAACGCCTTCATTCACGCTTCTTTTTGATAGAGGAATTTGATTTAGCGAGCCAATGTTGTTTTTAATAGACCGAATTGGTTTTTACTTTTTATTGCGGTCATGTTATTTTTTTTTTGTTTAAGTTATTTTCATTCTTTTATACAGTTAAAATGATAGTCAATGCAATTATGCAATACATAATATAAATAAAGGTTTCGGTATACATGTACAAACAATAGTATTTTTTTAAGTAATAAATGAGCTTTATTCGAACTTAAGTAGTAACAAGTAACTACCTACAAGAAATATAAGTATATTTCCTTGTAGGTCCGTAATATACTTTTTCATCACACTTGCTCGTCAATGGTGTTAATACAAGCGCGTATCCTTAAGGATAAAGCCCTAAATTGTAACCGCGGGAGTTAATATTACATCCTATGGGAGGTAAAGTTTAGTTTTAAAAATTGCAAAAGTTAATATAGAAGGTTCAAACTAAGGAGGTTACAAATGTAAAAATAAAAATTAAACTTAAGTATAGACCAATTTTCAAACCCAAATAATATATGTATGTATGTACCTATGTATCATAATTATCATGAAACATCATTACTTAATTTTTTAATATATAATATATTTTAAATTAATATCAACGTATTTTTTTTATTTTTTTTTTCGGAATCCGGCTGATTGATTTTTCTTGTCTGTGGGAAACGATCCGAAAAAAAACTATAAAGTGACAATTGACAATCAATGTATGCAATTGTTTTTGTTTTGATTTCATAGCATTTCTTTTACCGAGTTGTTGTTGTGAAAAAACAAGAAGTAATGGCTTGCTCATCTGACGATTCGGAAATGGATATCGCGACACCTCCGGAATTGCAGAATGCGGCCCAAATACTCCAAGGAAGTTTGTTACCAGCGAAGTCCAAAGAAAAATATAATGCTGCGTACGAAAACTTTATTACGTGGAAGACTGAGAAAAAAGCTATTTCGTTTTCTGAAAACGTAATACTCGCGTATTTTGGCGAGCTAGCTGGTAAATACAAAGCAGCTTCGCTTTGGGCGATTTATTCTATGCTCAAATGTACTCTAAAAGTGAAAAACTGTGTGGACATTGAACACTATGCCAGGTTAAAGGCTTTTTTGAAACGAACGTCAGAGGGATATGTTCCCAAAAAGTCGAAAATACTCACAGGAGAAAATGTGGAAAACTTTATCAATGAAGCTCCTGATAACATCTATTTAGCGACAAAGGTAAATCCATTTAAATTTTATGTTTAGACATCTTATCAGATACCTGGTTAGTATGTAATGTAATGGTAAAAACATGATTATGTATGTAAGTATTGAAATGCACACAGCTATTTTTGTTGTTCTATTTGTTATTTACTTAACCAGTATTTAAGGATATGTGCACATTGTATACATAATAAACTAGCTGTGCCCGCGACTCCGTCCACATGGAGTAATGACTTTGGGTAATTTTCCCCATTTTTTCCACATTTTGCAGTGTTTCTTCGCTCCTTTTAGTTGCAACATGATATTATATAGCCTAAAGCCTTCCTCGATAAATGGTCTATCCAACACAAACATATTTTTTTCAATTCAAATCAATAGTTCCTGAGATAAGAGCGTTCAAACATACAAACAAACTCTTCAGCTTTATAATATTAGTATAGATATAGATGCATTTAAAATATGTTTGCATTGTTACAGGTCGCTCTAATTCTTGGTGTTACTGGTGCACTGCGAGGCCAAGAATTGTGTGATATCACTATTGATGACATTGAAACTCACGGAGAAATGTTGCTGGTTAAAATACCAAATACAAAAAACCGACTTCCAAGATCATTTGTCGTTTCAGGAAATTACTACAAAGTGGTGAAAAAATACCAATCCCTACGTGCTACTAAAGCACCCAGCAAACGATTTTTTCAACAATATCGAAATGGTAAATGTATAGCACAAGTCATTGGAAAGAATAAACTTGGCAGCATGCCGAAGGAAATTGCGCAATTTCTGAATCTACCTGATGCAGCATCATACACAGGCCACTCTTTTCGTCGTACTTCTGCTACATTGCTGGCAGACTCGGGGGTTGATATTTTAACTTTAAAGAGACACGGAGGGTGGAAATCTTCAAGTGTAGCAGAAGGCTACATAGATCATTCCATCACTAACAAGATAGACATAAGTAACAAAATCACAGATTCTATACAGTTAGGTCAGAAAATTGTGCCAAAATTAGAAGAACCTATTGCCTCGTGTTCATCAGCCAGAAATATCTCCTCTCCGAAACCTGCCTCATCCCCGCCACTTCATTCCACACAGCCATGCCCAAATATGATGCCACCAGATATTCAAAATCCTCAGATGACACAAAGTACCACCCAAGAACATGTCAGAAACTCGATCCAATCAATAAAATACCCGGAAAAAAACTTAGTCCTTAATTTTACTAATAATTCAAACTGTACAATTACTTTCAATTTTAATAAATAATTTTTAATGTTTTGGATTATTTCTTTTCCTCACAAATGTGATGAAAAACATTGTGTGTAACACGGGCAGTAAAGGAAATTACAAACTCGAGTCATAAAAGCCCTCCGCCTGCGGCGTCGGGCTTCTAACAGACTCTCGTTAGTAATGTTCCATTTACTCCCCTAGTTTCACAATGTACTATTAAAATTTTATTAAAATGTGCCAGTGGTTTTACAGACATAATCGTATTTTAAAGCCATTATTAATCAATACGCAAAAAAGCTCAAGAGATTTAATCAAAATTAAAGAGAGTTTTTCAACAGTTATAGACCGTCTTCAACTTTTTAATACTTTCATAAATAAGCCACGATTAAAAAAATGGCTTTGTTTAAGTTCGCTTATGTTTTAGTGGCACTCAAACCCTCTCATCGTGCCTGATCGCCTTTCAATGTCCAACCTGATATTCATCCAACTATTGTAGGTTCTTTGTAACGCAACTAAGGCTGCTCTCGTTAAAAGTTACACAGCCGACCGCGAAAACCCTTGAAACTCGGGCCCTGGAATTTGGCAGCTAGTTCAAAAGTGTTGTAAGTGAACTCTGTTCGGGCCATTATCCTAACAGTAAGATTAAATAGCGGAAAACGGAGATAGGTGAAATACCCTTTCCGAATTTCGAGTTTGTTCTTGACTTTGACAACACTTCTGAAAAGTTTGTTGTGTTAGATGTTAGATGTTTGTTTTTTATTAATTGCGATATCGTTAAATTGACATACCTACTATTTAAAAGTGGACTTTAAATGAATTAAAGCATTTTCAGTTGTACATTTCGAACGTTCTGACGATAACGTTCTTGCTATTATGCTGCCAAAATTTGTTCATGTAGCTACTACGGTCTTTGTTTCAATCGTGTGTCCACTCCTCACATGCGTTGGGCGAGGATATTAAAAAGATTTTGGCAGCGAGCCACTAAGATATCGATCTTTATGCTTGGCCAGACGGCTTCAAGAGTTGTTCTAAGTGCCATGCCGTTCGGTTTAATGACTTCCTATGTTTGCTAGCTTTTGCTCCTATATTTTAATGAAAATATGTGAGAGCGAGGGTAACTGTTAGTCCCAAAGGTACTTGAGAATGTTGTGTTTTATGCTTAGGCAGTATTTCTATTTTATTGCTCATGCGATCCTCTCAAGCGTGTGTATTTCTTTGCTAATGGGTCGTAATTATCGAATTTATCTGCATCGGTAGATAGATAGAGACGACAAAGCAGGAAACGACTCGCGCATACAAGATAACGAATCAACAAACTTTTGGGCTAATTCGTCGCAGGTGTGAGCTTATCGTTAACGCGAATTGGAATGTATTGTTAAAAACGTGTATAATTAAGTTGGAAGTGAGGCGTGAAAGGCGACACCTGCGTACGTATCAGAGATCGGCCGTTACGGTTTATGGGGTACCAACCCAAAAACAATGGCAATGGCAAAAAGTCGAATGTGGGCCGTGAGGCACAGGAGTGGAGTGCGGGCAGGTATCAGGGGTGCTCGCAAGGGTAGCGATGCGGGCCGCGGCGGGGTTCCACAATTTATGATTACTCCGTGTCAGAGTGCTAATGAACGCACTCTGTTGCTCTTTATTGAGATAACGCCAGCAATCGATGGCTGCGCCGGTATCGGGCCATTACTTATTGCGACGCCCGATCTTATTGCGTGTCCGTTTATATACATTTTTGCTCAACATATTCGTGCGAAGCGACTATTATTAACCACCCTCTAGGTACGCGATAAGTTAATCCGTAACGATGTAAAGCCTTGTAATGTAATGTGAATATTTGCATTGGGTGCAAGCGTCATACAATAATAATTAATGATTGAACATTATGAATATAAAAGAGCTGATTACAACATGTTTATGGCTCCCTGTTATTGAATTTTTAACTTACTTCATTCTTTTCAATATGTCCATATGTATAACAAGCTTCTCTTTTTATGTGCTTTACCTACTTGGGTATACAGGAGTGATATATGCGTGTATGTTACTTATGGAACGACTAAACCTCAAATAATGAGAGAAAAAAAAACCAACCATTAAAAAAAGTTAGAGTCGTTGACCGCTTTCACGGAGACCTTTAAGTTACACACCTAAATATGCACGTCCATCCAAATAATCAGAGCGTCTTATCTACAATTTGATACAAGTCATATCGTTATAGGTGTAGCATTTTTATATGAGTCGTACATTAAGATCGCGTGTCCACATCTCGGCGACGAACGGGCCGCGATATCGATGATCGGATCGCACGATACGGCCGGCTGGAATGATATCATCATCTGTACATTCTGTTTGCTACGCCACTGTGCTGTGTAACTAGTATCGGCAACTTACTAAGGCGGGCGGTAGGCCCCATGTTGCTTTTGTTTCTATTTGCTTTCGCTTGTATTGTAAGCTGTGAAGATAATTTGTTTGCCACACTCGTAGCGATTTTAACACAGATAGGTATATATTAAATTAGTTCGCTTTTAATTTTTTCGCGTGCTTCCAATTAGATTCCACTTTAAGATATGTCCACATCAGTCCAGTTTTTTGTTTGTCAGTGACCGCGTTACATCAAACCCTCCTGATAAAAGCTTTCGATTGCGAGATACGTTTGCGCTGTGTATTTTATAAACGGTAGTCCTTATTTGGCTACTCAAGTACACGTAAATATTTGCGTCTTTCATTTTTTCATTCCGCTATTGATTGAAAAAGCCAAATTAAATCTAAATGATAATTAGACTGCTCTCAAGAAAGACGTTTAACTCCCGAGCATCTATTATGAGTGCACACTCCGTGAATATTTCTCACCAGCTGCATGCCTTCCATTGACGTGCAATTAAAAAAAACAAAGCCTGGCTAAGAAACGCGATGCATAGATCTTGTGCAGGTCTTATCATCGACGTCATCGAACGGCGGCGATTGTCCCGGTCATCGTTTGATTTAAGTCCTCTCCCGGTCACGTTGACAAGTTGATGCTTGGCCTGACGATGGCGCGGCGATTATCTTGAGATGTTACCAGTGCTTGTGTACCCTGGTCGATTAAGATCGTACTCCGAAACAAATGAGAGATTAAAAACAGAACGTTGCGTGTAGTATTTGATGGGCTGACTTAGTTGAAGAATCTTGAAGTCTCAATCTTATTAGAAATTAGATAGATCCTATGATGATGCACTGTACAACTTTACTCTTATAAGATTCGGGTTTTCTTACAAGTATTACCTGTTAAATGCATTGGCGCTAGTGTCCTTTTCTACTTTAAAAGGCTTAACGCAACCTTTCACATACCTATTTGAACACGCCCTTTTTTCACCTAGTGTATTTAACTACTATGTGGTGTCAGGATTAGAATAACATGCCTCCATTTCTTGAGTGGATGTCGTAAGAGGCGACTAAAGAAATTGGTTAAGATATGTTTTAGGCGACAGGCTAGCAGCTAGCAACTTGTCTCTATAATACTTGCCAACTTAGAACCTAAAAATTGCCAGAAGTGCCCACAAAACGTAAAATAGTATGTAGGTATATTTAAGTTTTGCTGAAAATAATATTGCGAAGACGTTTTATTGAGATTTCATGTCTCCAAAGATTCATCGAGTCAAAGAGGTACACAATACAAGATTAATTGCCGCTCCCTTTGATTGCGCCGCGGTCTCCCGAAATAGCCCTTCGGGTCTTAATTTTGTTGACCGTCCTGACAACTCTCCTTAATGCGATCTTTAAATTATAACGACTTAATTTCCTACACGATCGAAGCTCTCGAACAACACGGGACATCGTTGTTGCGAACAAACATTGGGATCGCATAAATCCTACACAGACAGCGCCGGGCGAGACGTCACCGTGTAATGGTGCCGACAAACATTGACTCTTGCTCTTAGGCTTGGTTTTGAAGTCCGTTAGGTCGATCTAGTCACTCGTGACGGCAACTGTCAGCGATGCCGTTTGGTTGCGTTTCTGACGTTTTTTCTAGCATATTGCGTAAAATGCGATTTCTGAGTGTGTAGTTTTTGGAATGCGGATGTTGTGTTTAGTAACTGCAATTTATTCGATATCATCATAGTCATGGAATTTGATGCCTAGCTTAGTAGTACGGTATGTCATAGTGTAATTTCTTGATGGGTTCAGAGTGGCGTTGGTATCAAATTACGGACTAAGTATTATCGGCTTATGGAAATGTTAGAGCACTTTAAGGTTACATTAAATTTAGTGAAAAACAATGTTGTTTTTGATGCCAGTGTGATAGGATTCTAAATATGCTCAAAATTTTTTGGGCCGATTGTAGGGAGGTAGATACCTACTTAGATTGTCAAAAACTTGGTGTACTCGTAAAAAGACTTATTTTCGTGCCTTATGTGTTGGTGTAATTAAATCGAAAAGTTTATTTAAACTTATCCGTCGCTCTTGACACAGTGTTTGTGAAGGTTATCTTACGATATGAATAAATAAACATAGATATAGAAAACTGAGCACAAGTAGCTATGTATTTAGTAAGTAGATATTATATTATACTGACAATGGTAGCTTAAATACTATAAAGGTATGATGTTTGAGCTAAATAGGTCAATGACTTTTATCCGGATATTGTGTCATTGTATTTATTTTGTGGCAATGTAAATTTTGATGCTTTCGAATTATCTTATTTTTTTCATTGAAAATGATGACCCAATTCTTCACCGTTCTTAAAAAACCGAATACCTAACAGTATTACGGAAACATTTGTATACGTAACAGTAGCGAAATGGTCTCAGCCAACTGATAAGAATTTTTGGCGTCCCTGTTACCTGCCCGGCTAGCTCAGTCGGTAGAGCATGAGACTCTTAATCTCAGGGTCGTGGGTTCGAGCCCCACGTTGGGCGATTTCTTTTTTATTTATTTTTCCTTTTTTGAGACAGAGGTGTTGTATTTCTTTATTTACGCTGTTGAAATAACAATTTGTTGTTTATTATGCCTAAGTATAGCCAATCGAAGCGCGCAATCGCTTAGTACCGTTAAAGGGTCAATGGATGGACAGACAGCTCTATGTAAAACGTTTCCCACGACGCGTGGTCACATATAAGCACACTTGAACCTGACGGTGGTGGCTATAATGTCATCGGATTTGTTGTAGGTGTTCACCTATTAATAGCTGTCACTGTGATGTGCTTTCGGTCATTCGAATTCCGATTAAACGGTTATAGTGAACGAGCGGAACGGATTTTCTCAAATGTTCATAGTTATTTGAATGGTTTCTTGGGACGTGTTGGTAAAATGGAATCGATTCAGTTTGTTCCTTTTTTAAATATTGAATAAAACTACTATAGACAAGTTTTATGCTTACTAGGTAGATATATTTTGTCACCTATCCCAAGAACCATACAAATATTCAAAGTAAGATTCACACAAGCAAAATAACGAACGAAAATGGCGAGTTCATTACAGCTCAAAGTTAAACACTACCTAGGTTTACTTATTGCAACTACAAACTTAACGCGAAAAATATGAAACACGCTCTTATAGTCACACGTTAAGGTACGCGGTTTAGTGCTAGGAGAAGTATCGATACATACTTCTCAAAATATGTCTCACTTCACTACCTTATTGAGCCATAGAGCGTAGAGTACTTGTTTTTGGAACTTTGACATCACATATTATTACATATCTAACACTTCAAGCGTAGCTCCGAACTTTTGACACTTTAACCATGTCTTTGCTTCTAACTGTACCTACATGACATACATTGTTGGCTGGAGAACCCAGGTGAATATTAGCGAAACGATTGTGCCTCGGCCGTTGGCTTTTCAGCTCTTACTGTGCCCTGTGACGCCTACGCCGCGCCAGATATCTCTGCCAATAAACTTGTACGCGTAGGGTAACCTATTTGTGTCAATTCGTACCATTGAAATGTCCGTTTGTTTCAGGTAAGAAAAGCTGAATCAAGAAGTATTGTGGAAGGTGTGGTAAGGTATAGTTACTTACACATAGTGTCATACTTCTTTAAATTTATATTTAAGATTTTACGTTCGGGAGAAGTCGGAGAGGAGTAAAACAAGTTCGCAGTTATCATTGATTTTACTTGTACATTATTTAATTATTTATTTTAATACTTCTCACTGTTGAGCAAAATACTTCCCTTTTTTTCGCCACTCTTCTTTATCCTGAGTATGAAACTGACTGCCAATAATCGCCCTAAGAGTTGTTTTCAAAAAAAATGTACATGATTAAGGGCTTTAATAAAAACAAAAGTTAATTGATTAATTTGTGTAACGACAATTACCCATACATTTTGTATAGATAATTTTCGTTACACAAAGGAAGCGATCGTGATTTTGTTTTTATTAACCCTTAATTTATGTACATATTTTCTGAAATTCACTCCTAAAAAGAGAGTTTAGCTCATCCCGTCATCTCCTCTTGGGTCTGCCTCTTCTTTGGCCACCTCTCGAAACCTATTAACCCATTATACTCATTATGTCTGATGATGTCTGTCGATGTTTAATTAGTCAAGTCAAGATATGCATAAACTAACTGCTTCGTTATTCTTCGTTAGATAATTTCTAACTATTGTGTAACATTTACAGTAAGCTCCAAACTATCGCGTGTCCTACGTCTATTGCAAATGCGCTGCTCTGTACAGACTCGTGATTTTCTGGTCTCGGATAATGAGCTAGCTGTATTTAACAACCACGTACTGGAAATTATTTTAGTCCAATTCTGCTTAAAGTCCTACCGTGATTATGAAACTCAAAATCCCGAATTACACGAAGGAAGCTGCTTGTAATGTGTTGGACATCTGTCGCCGCTCTTTATTTTTAATGTTGGCTATGAAATTCCATTATTCAGTGTGTCGCATTTTAGACAGAACGAAAAAAAAGTCAATTAAGGAAGAGTCGAATTCCTGCATGTAGTGTTCTCATGTAAAAACAGTTTAAGAGGGTGCACACAAAATTCGGAGATTTTGATGATTTTCTAATGCTTTAGAAAGCTATAAATCCTTAAGTTTTTAAAGAAAAACTACTGTAACATATAAATCAACTCTTTTTCTAGGGATTAACGGAAAGAAATATTTTATTAGCAACACAGATTTCTTTTACTTAGCCAATTTGTTGAAGGGTTTTCACAAAAATACGCGTCAGAGCTGTCTTTCACTTGAAAATTTTCTATTAAAATTTACCATAAACGATATAAACTAGTTATTATCTGATAGACAATATAGTCTACTGGGGATTAACGGAGAGACATGCATCAAATTATTGGTTTTTATTATTCAAATATCATTGTACATAGTTTCAAAGTTGAACTATTACTTTATTTTTTTTCTCATTGATTTTAATGTAATTACAAATGAAACAATTTTATTGTGAATTTACAGAATATGTTTAGTCTAACCATATTTTTTTCATGGCTAAATATGAGTTAATTTATTTTTCACGATTTTTTAAACATTGGTCCAAAACCACTTAGGTCAGGTGGGGGAAGAGAAACGCAGGGATAAGAGGGCTCTACAGACCATAATCACTCATAACTCGACGAGTTATGGTCTGTGGTGCCTCTTACCCCTGCCCTGCCCCTGAATTTCTCTTCCCCGTCTGATCTTATAATTACGTTCGTAAAAAATGTGTGCGCCCTCTTAATCGATTCATGTATGACGTCGAGCCTTCCTGTAATTATCAACTCTTGAACACGATGAAATACTTAACATTAACTTATAAGCTGACTCTGAAGCCCGGGGTCCTCAGTTCGAATCCCAGTGCGGGCAGACATTTGTTCGATAAATACGAATGTAGGCTCTCGAGTCTTGGACACCTATCTTTATATATATTAACAGGTATTCAAAATTATTTTCTAATTTAGGACTAGGGCTACACCTAGTACATCCAGCCTGTACCCAGCGTGTCCCGTGATACTTATTTATTGTTAAAAGCATCACATATGATATGCCTCGACAAAATGAATTGGAACCGTGTATTAACCTCAACAGCAGAAAGTATACCGTGGAAGCTTTGAGTATATAGGTAAGTCGTGTTCTGGTGCCGTTCGTCAGGTGTGAATCGTTTCTAAGCTAGCTTCAAAACGAGCACACTTATCATTATCTAACTTGAGGCAAAACTATAAGCGTTCGGAGTTGAATAGCGGACACCGCCGCGGGTCGGAGTGTTATTTTCATCATAAAATTACATTTCAATCTGAGCGAGGCCTCGGCCGCGGTGATTGCCGCGTTAACCGTTAAGACGGGTAGTTCGCAGAAACGTCTACTCCGCACAACTTGCTGAATATTGTTCGAATTTAACGTGATTACATTAAAACGATTCCCACTTGGCTCGTTCTGCTATATTGAATACTGTTATTATGAGTGGTTTAAGTTTACCGCGTCTCATTAAGTTTCTTACATCTTATAGGTTAATGCACCCGTAGGCGTCTATTCGCCTATGATAACCAGCAATAACTACTTCACGATAAATAAATAATAAATAATCAGCGATTTTCAATTACAAGTGGCGCAGTTAAATCAGATTTTCATGGCTGCGAAACTTGTTAACGGTGAGATTACGATAGGGCATTATTAACTGGCCGTCTAGTAAACGTCTGACTTATGAATGGTAATCACGCGTATTTTTTTGTTTGCCATATTTTAATTTGGACCCAATTTGGATTCGAACTGGAATACTTGAAGGTAAAAAGTAATTGTTCACAAGAAAAAAGTCAAAAACTGGCTGCATAAAACATTAAAGCTCAATCACCCCACAAACTCCTAAAGCATACCTCAAGTAAGCGAGTCATAACACGCTAAAGATTGAAATGAGATGATAAGAGGCAAATCAGAAATCTTGCCGAAAATACGTATTATGAGGCGGCGGTAATTTTATAAGGGATTCCGAGGTTCGATATGCGGCCAATCATTACCGAGCTGAGGCATGCTCTCGGTACGTACCGTCGGCTTCTTGCGAGATCTAGGGAGATAGGCGTGGGCTTAAATATGCGGGGAGGTTTGTAAGAGGATCAGTGCTCGCGCAGGTATCACGAAATAACACCCTCGCGCTTTATTTTACACGTGATCGTGAATTTCACGCGGCTCGGCTGCATTATCAACACGTTAAAAGATAAAACTCGTCCTGCCTGCATGATGCAAAGGTCCTTAGCCGATTGCCAAATTGGATTTTATATACTTTCTTTGCATGTACGCGTCTTCAGTTAAAGTCGTACTTTATTGTTCCGTGCGTCTCGCGTCGGCCGCTCGTTAACGCGACCTCTGGAATATTTATTGTATCCTCTTCAGAAAATACAATTTCCATCTTGAATGCCAATAAATTCAACGTTGTGCATACATTCGCATCCCCTTTAAAATAATTCTGAAATTAGCCTGTTGCTTATTAAAGTGAAACCGGAATTCGGACGAATGAGACGTGTGCTTTAGAGGTTAATTTCATCGAATATATCACCTGCGCCCACCTTACTTAATAAATAAATTGACCTAACAGTAAAAACAGTTATTTTTTTGTTTTCTCCAAACCCAAAATTATACTGCATTCTCTGAGTTGTTGTCTTTTGGTGTCAAAGTTTTATGATTTATTATAAATCGAATTGAACTTTGACGACTATTTGAGCTTACTGAGATAGAGTTTTTTTATCTAAATAATAAAATAAATTCCACGGCTTTATTGCTCGAAACTCGAGTATTGTTAGCAATATGTTATAAGCGTTGCACCACACAATTGTCACGAAAAGAACAATTCAGCAAGATACAAGATAAAAGAAAAGGTGTGAAATAAATTTCTTTATAACTTGCAACCAAGTGGTATTTAATTGACGCGTCAGTAAAGAGCCCGCCGTGTGGAGGGCTATCGAGATCGTGTTTGTACTATCAGGACGCGGTGATTTTATCACAGAAACCATAGAAACTCTACACTGAAGCAAATCGCAAGTATAGGCTGCATAGTTTTCGAGATTTCCAGGAACATTTATTTAATTGTTTTTGTGATCTACCTACCTACGTACCGAATATAAGTATAATCAAAATGTAAGTATCGGATTCCGAATAATGCCTCATTAGTTTGGTACACGAACCAATTATCATTTGCTTTGCCTTTTTAAATCGATTTAGAATTTGATCTGTCGATGGCTAGGCTCGAGTTGCGTGTGGCGAGTCGCTAACACTTGATATATGGCCTTCGTAATCACGGCTTCGCCCGTCTGAGATTTATACCTCACCTGTTGCGCCAATTATTTACATTCGGAAGTCATTTCTCTCGGACTCGATTCATTTCTTTAATGATTTTGATTGCAAGAAGGATGATGACTTGTTTGCTTAGAGGGTATCGCGTAAGGACCCGTACCTACTGGTTACCGAGGCATTGGAATATCGACGGTGAATGCATCAATATTCTTGTATGATATTAAGTTCTCTCACTGGTCGTTACTGTAAGAATGAAACAAGAAAATACTGGCATTTTGAACGAAATAATTCACCTCGCTGGCCATAAATTATTTGCCATTCTAGATGATTAATATCGTTTTCACCACGTAGTATTTACACTAGTCTCTTGTAAAACGCCGTCGATATTTTTTCAAGCTGGCGTTAAGCTTGCAACCTATCATTTGGGTAAGTATCGGTTGGCAGTGACGATAATTTGTTAATAATTGTATCTCTGTCATAGCGCGACGTCGACACCTGCGGCTTTGAAATATTTCGCAACAGCTTACAATTTCAATTTGCGAAATGTTAAATTTAATAAGCACTGGTTCATACATTACACTAGTATTGCTAAGATTGCCAATTATAGAAGTACGTATTGTATCAACAAATCTTATTAATTCACTGTAATAAATGCATGTTATTATTTAATTTTCCTTTATTTTATAGGACTTAGCGTGTGAACAATTAGATTGCCCAATTATTGGGATGTGGAAATTAAGATTTACCTCTAATCTCCATGATATGGCTCGAGAAGTACCGTTTTAACCTAAATAAAACCGGGAAATTCGATAACAATATTTGCCCGCGCTCTTTGTGGCACCGAGGCACCGGGGCTCTGAAGCAACTGCTCACGATGCAGATATCAGCCCAGAGGCGTGCTAATTGGTAGGTGTCGAAACTCACTCCAGACCAAATTTAACACCTTTTTCACACTTGTTTGCCTACAGAATTTGCTGTACTGTTTACTATAACGCCGTTTCGTTCAGAAGCAAATATTGACTAACTTGTTTCACTAAACAGCTGCCGCTTGTATTTGTATAATTTTAAGAGACTATTTGAGCATTAAGTGCTCGCTTAATTAAATCGTTACTGTTAATAGCAACTCTCGAAAATTTTGAGGATTATTTTCTATTTTGTTTGGCAACGTCTTTTGTTTTCGCATAATCCGATAAACGTCTTACTCTGATACAGAATAATAGAATGAAATAAATTAGAAGATTTCTTCCCCTCTAAAGGTATAAATTTATAAATAAACAAGCAGGACGTTGTACCGTGTAAAACACATTTTTAACGACGATGTTAAATTAACTTCTAATTACCGCGGTTAAAAGGCGAAAGGAAATTTATAGACACTCGACTGTAGGTCATCACATATCTCATTCGTAACGCTCACCTACACCAGTGTGTGCCCAGCCGAGCAGATTCACCTGAGATCTTGGCTGGGTAATTTGCGCCTTTATTTCGTTTGTTGTAAGGTCCTGGTGGTTGTCGCTGGAGTGTGCGGCGCGGCCAGTCTCACCGCAGACCGGTGATTTATCTGCGCGCATCTCCGACCTGCGAACAGATCGTTTATTGCCCGCTTGTTATTTTATAATTTATTTTTAACGGTCAACGATGCGCGCCTTAACAATCGTCCGGCGTTCAATGAATTTTTCGGCCACCTGAACGAAACAGACCTAAATTATAATCTACTAGCTTCTGTCCGCTATTTCGTACTTCGAGTGGCTTGTGTGTTGTGTATGAGCTATATTGTTGCAAAGATTCGTTAAAGTCCATTAATTTTTTTTTCATACAAATCTAAAAAGACTGCTAATGGCTTTTAATAAATGTATTTGTATGGATATATACATTGTGTTTTTGTTATGTGAGTACAAATAATCATTGACATTTGCGTTTATTTGATTCCGTCTACGTTGAATTTACCTATATTTATCGGAGTTTAAGTATGTATTTTCCGGGATAAAAAGTGGTCTATGGCCTTTTTTAAGTCTCAATCTATTTCTATTCCAAGGCGAATTAGGTTCAGTGGGAGAAACGATAAAAAATAACAGACAGACAGTGACTTTCGGACTTATAAATTATAATCAGTGAAGACAACAGTACAAAAAAGGTTTCGCGAAACTTATTCAATTTGTTAGGTTTTCATGAAACTATGAGTATTTATTATTATATTTATTTACCTACGCCTTTATTTCTACATATAAGAAAAGAAAAAGGAGGGCTGCATACAATGTTAATAGGGCTGGCTGTAAGAGATTCATTAAGGGATAAGTCCGCCATTGTACTTTACCATTTTGTATAATAATAGTGTTTTTTTGTATAATAAAGTGTTTACTTACTTACTTAATAGAACATTACTTTGTAATATTAACTTTTGGTTTATTTCTGATTGTAATCAATTCACAATTAACTGGGCTGCATCAGTATCTACATGTATTGTGTTACAATGAACTTTGAATTATTTAGAACCTGGAGGGTCGGACGGAGCCAGCCATATCACCAGGTACCGTTGTTTTAATATGATACGAGTGATATAGTTTCGCTACATGATTTGACCATCGATACACGCGGCAGATTTACAATGCGACCAGTAATTTATAGCGATGTTCGATCTAGATGTAATTTAATGTTGTTGGCGCTCATAAATCAAGCTCATCCACCGCTCACACTGATATCTACGGGGCTGCGAGACTTGTTAACCCGATAATGTTGCTGGAATTTATCGGGCGAACCGTTTGTTCAAATTAATGGCGACACAGCACAGTTTTTAATTTGTTCGCTCCACGAATAGTGGGCATTATGGCCAAGACCATTTTATTCTCGCATTAAAATTCCCCTTGGAGTGGTGGTGCAAGAATTCTATTTACTCAAACAGCGAGGCAATTATTTTCAAAGTTCCGAATGCATTCAAGTCACCGTAGCCGAGCTGGACATTGGGAGGAAATAGCGTCGGTAGGCGGCTAATCGAGCGAGCGGCGTGTCGGGAGCCAAGAATAGCCGATCGGACACTTTTTGTCGTCTCATTCCGGCGCGCATCGTTCGTTAGCCGGGAAACCAGCGCCATAAACTTGACGGGAATGTTTCCCATATTTGCGTAGAGCCAACTCTAGTCGACGCATGCACTGGACCGATGTTGCTATTTGCACCAAAAAATATTGCCTCTTTATTTGTACTCGTTCCCCTACTATATTCAGATTCCTGTCTTTATTAGCTAAGTCTTGAAAAATTCTTTTGTTTTAACTAGGTATAACGATGATAATACACAATGCACAGATGCTCAATTATGAGCACTTTCAGTTCATCCCTTTGGAAGAAACGTGTTAAATTGCACATAATAATACTATTTCTTAAAGTTCATTCAAGGCTTTACTACCTCTATAATTGTACCAAGCAAAAAAGTCGAATGCAAATTATTTCCCAAACATTCCATCTTGAGTGTATGCAAGGACTGTTCTATAATTATATTCACAACAAATAAGAGAGTGAAATGAAACAACAACCTACAAAAAACGCGCCATTTATAACAAGAACGTCTTTACCACCGTTATTAATGAAGCGGACATTTGAGGCAAAAACGCTAGTGTCTCATATATGAACGCGCAGTGATGGCTCCTTGATACGTGTTTTGTTCCCTACAAGGAGACTTATTAATTTGTTTGCACATTACCCACTTCCTTCAAGGGCGCGACCAAGTGAGTCGATTCATGTCGCGATAGGCTGGCTGGCTCCGGCCAGCAGATTAAGCGTTTACGAACAAAATAAATTATTATCGAGTGCCCTGCAGTGCATATTATTTTTCTCGGAAAAAGTTAGATCGCTGAAGCGATTTTACGGGAAATTAATTTCGCGAGTGAGAGACAAGGCCAGACGGTGACCGGCGCGCTCGCCGGTATCTGAGGCGATCCCACCGCTCGCTGCTTTTGCTGATAATGACGGATACGATTTACTCAAAGGCCAAGTCGGGGTTATAATTCAAGTGCCTTATCAATTATTCCGCGAACCCATCGCGCGTTGATTTCAAACCAATTTTTAAATTCACGAGCTAATGTTGCTTTTCTTTAGCGTCACTTGGCTGAATAAATGGTTGGGTTTAAGAGTCTTTAGTGAGATATGCGCGTACGCAGGCCCCGCCCCAGTTGTCGCCGCGGCGCTGCTGAGCCGCAATTAATCCACTGTAATGCGATACGAACCTCCTGTCGTCGGCGACGTAATGCATCGTGATTTACTAGCAACGAACAAGCCGTTAATCTTATTACCACTTTCAATAACTTTATTATCGAACACACGCTACTAGAATGCCTCAGTCCAATATACACCTTCAACGGGCAGCTCAGGGATCATTTGAAAGTACCGATCGTCTTGCGGTAGAATTTGAACGCTTCCCACGAAATTTATATTTGTCGACTTAACGTTATTTGTCTGCTTTACCGAAAGCGGAAAGTTAATTCGACTGTAATTTCGATTAAATGACTGCGGCTGAACAATTTGACTCTTACGATTTCCACCTTATAAGCAATTCATAAACTAAATATTGAACACCTCCTACAGGAACCTTCTAGAAATAATTACAAGTACGGTAATGCAGAGGCAGAGATCAAGCAATTTTCCGTCTAGCTTGTTTTTACTACTTACTCAAGTATTATTTTTTTATAATTAGATTCTTATATGCTGATACTTTGGGAAAACCGACTATTTAAGGATACAATTTCGATTAGCTCCTTGCGTTTAGAATAACAATCATCTTACCTGCACAGAATAACGTGCTCGTATCGTGTGAAATAACTTTTTATTCAACTTGCAATGCCTCGAGGCGTCGGTAAACTATTTAAATTCGACATGTTAACCCTAGAAACATTCTGATATTAAGATGCAAATGATGAGTCCAATAACAAGAAGAACATAAAACTGGTGAAGGGCGAGTCGCAAGCGCCTCCTGACTGTTTCCAAATAAAAATCATACAGTTTAATTTAGTACGTAGGTTGTGCGTGTGTAGCTACGTACTTTTTTTGTGACACTTGCTGCAATCTAGTAACACTAACGACTTCTTGGTTTCCATTATTACAAATACTTCTTGTTTTTGAAAAGCTTAATAAAAATGAACAGTACAAAATATCTGTTTACATAAATATCTATCCGTTCATAGACCTTTGTGTCTGGTAGGTATTAAAGTAATTTAATTAATTTTGACATTGTGTAGAGTAAGTGTTGATTTTATACTTGCTTGGTTTTGAGCTTTTTTTTTAATGGGGTTTTAAATACTTAAATATTTCGGCCGTTGTAACAGTAGGTACGAGTAGCAGACTGAAGTAGGGGATCACATTGTGGGGTAGCTCGAGTTCCTCGAAATACCCACACTTGTTATTTTTTGGTACCACCTCCTCGAACTACCCGCATTCTATTACACGTGTTGATTTTTTTTTTAGACTAGGAACAGATAAATGTTACCAAACACATTGTATTAAAATGATAACCTGTATCCTCACAAATGGTGCTGTTTTTATACTCTGTGGGACCCTAAAAAGTGATGCACTACTGTTAAGGCATTTTACCGCTGGGCGAACGATTTGCATACATTTTCGTAATAACAACTTCCGTTTGTTTGCCGTCGGACGTGTCACGAGCTGGTGGGGCTACCTTGGCTCGCACTTCAAATCAATCAACTTCAATAAAATAGTCTTGATGTTGAGATCTGGCCTGACCTCACGTATGAGATGTTAATAAGATTATGGCTCGTTTTAAGCTAATAAATGTCCTATGGTAGTTTGCTTATCTCTTGGTATCTTCAATTTTTATTTTTTATTTTTTGGTCTCCTCAATTTTAATTAAAAAATCATTCAGTGATTTGTACGCTTCTTACTTTTTTCTTGTATTAATATTGTTTTAAATTTACTTGATATTATTTTTTCAAATGTTGTTTACTTACTATAGACTAGTCCGGTGTTATTGAGTAAATCAAGTAACATCTAATTAACCCCCTAAAGCCTCTTAAATTTAAAAAAAAACGTCAAAGTGAGTTTCGACTTTTTTGATTGACATTATAGAATTTAATTTCATATACTTAAAATAGACTCGAAACACGGCAAAAGCACACACTTAGATTTGTAGGGGCATGGCACATCCCATACACACGAAAGCCGTGCGGTGTCCGTCGACGATATTTGGTGATAATGGATGTTGCCGGCTCGTTTTCATAATACGTTGTAATGAGCCGACGCATTTAACGCTTCATCAATAATTCATGAACGATTGTTCCGCTACCTTTTTTTTCTTTAATACTAAATAATTAATACTACCGACCTGCCGCGGCTTACCTTCACTATAAACAAAGTCGCTGCCCTTTGCCTATTTTCCGGGGACCAGCGTTTGGCTAAGCGCGAACCAGGATCACATTTTTGCGACGCGATTTTATAATAGCGCTGTTCATATTTATTTTTTCACAGTAGATGCGCGCATTGACGTATACCTTGTGATGCATTTCTGCTGCTAAATTATCGCTCAACAAAATAATCGTGGTGCGCGCTTAGCCTTTGAGTGTTTCGTCGCGTATCAATTTTATATTTCGATAGTGTAACTAAATGTTCATGTATGATTTGGTGTACTTAGTACAATTTCAGTTCATAACATTTCGATGTAAATGTTTTTATAAAACAAACTCAAGAGTCAAAATCCTCGTTTCATCCTAAGCATTATTATTATTAGTGGTTAGATTGTAGGCAAGTATGTCTGTTTAAAAATCCATTGGCGCCAGGCTGTCCAAGAACTCAGTATCGAGAGTCACGTGTTCCAGCCGTATTAGTATGCTGCCTCAGTATCTCACAGTGTTCCTCTCTGAATTAAAATATTGTATTCCAGAGATGATGCATTATTTATTTATTGTTTTCCATTGTTAATTTGAACCGTAACACGATCGTGTTAGCTGTCGGTCGGGGCCGGTAATTGCCGCTTAATTTTCTTTCAACGATTATATCACCATCAATTTATATTTCTGCTGTCTGAAAGTGAGCCGTAGTCGAACTTTTCTCATTATGAAATTCGAAACTTTAAGTACGTATTCCAAACTTATAAATATTCTTTTACTATTCAGGCAAAAACGTACCGCATAAAGTCCCGCCTGCTATTTTAGTTTCCTCTTTTATTTCACGCAATTTCAAAACAAATTAAACTAAAGGTACAGAGGTTCCCGCAGAATTCACACTTCCTGATGAAGTTTTAACACAATTACCTGCTGCACGACCATTTTCCTACGCCCTCGACTGGACAGGAAAAAAACTTGGCAAAGAACAAACTAACCAAGCCCAATTTAGCAACAGCCGTATAAAGTTTAATGTACCAAATCTGAAATGTAACCGTACTTTTACATTTCAGCTGAATGCTTTTTAGAAAAGTTTTTCGCGGGTTGAGTTTGTGTATGCATACGAAGTTTGTATTTTTAGCTTTAATGGGACTTAGGTACGTATGTTCTGACACAAAGATACACTGGACAATTCTCTATTCCTGTATTTTCATGATCTAAGTCTAAATTTGTAGTCAACTTCTCATTGAAGTCCCGTCCCCAGAGAAAGTGCTCTAAATAAATTAATATTGGTAGTTAGAATGTTTGGACACAGTTGCCAACTGACAAACGCCAGGATTAGTGCTAACTTTACCTGCCCCCTTTGATGGACCACCGCAGTGCTTTAGATTCCTGAACGATTTATTGAATTATTTGTTTTATCGGTTTATAAGTGATGATCGTGTAATAAAGAAAGAAAGAATGAAAGACATTTATTAAAATAATTTAATCTAACAATACATAAGCCTTATATAATAGAGTAATGTGAGACAAATAAATAAATCTTAATGTGGGGTAAAGTAAGCTAACTTTACATTTTGACTTTGAGTAGTCTATAGAAATAAGCTTCCGAAAATAAAATGTACCTAAAACACAGATTTGAAAGAAAAAAATAAGTGGTCAACTAGTTTTTAATTAGTAGTACTTAGCCAGTACTCATACCGTCAAGAAGGTAAAAATATAATTCGTGATTAAGTCCAGCGTTCATATAAATATGAATGTTGAGTAGACAAAATGTTAAAGAGATTCGTAAAATTATCAAAAATCAACAGCAATTGAACAACAATGAACGTACATAAAATAGACATAACATAAAATCACGCCTATGCTCCCAAATGGGGTAGGCAGAGCACACGAAACGTGAAATAGACATATCCATGATTATGACTATTTCACGCTTCGCAGCCACTTCTAGCATCATTTTGGGTTTGAAAACAGAATTAAGAGGTAGTAGGTATATTAGTGACAGGTTGCTATTTAGCCTGTCGCCTAAAGATTACCTAAACCCATTTCCTTAGTCGCCTCCTACGACATCCTCGGAAGAAATGGAGAGGTGCTATTCTAGACCCGACACCACACGGGTAATACCTGCTCCGTTCCGTCGTGGGTAAAAATAGACGAAACTAGAAAATTCTCAAGCACTTCATATATTTGGAAGGCACGCTCAAAGTATTTTGATAACGTTTTTTTCTTCAGAGAGCAGTGCAATAGTGTTAAATAAGGACTTCATTATTCACCAGCAGCGTTGGTCGTCGGTGCCAAGAACTTGCACATCGTTGCTTTGATCATAACATAAGTTGGCGAATTTGTTTACATAAAATCTTCGATCAACAATACAACTAGATATCGTGTCAGCGCAAAAAATACGTCTCTATGAATTAAAGCCCACTTCAAAAGTGAGCTATTATTTTATTTAGTTCGGTTGAAACACAGCCAACGTCAACACGTGTCACAAATGTCAAAATGCCGCAATGTGCATTTAAATGCTGCAAAAATAATGCCCGAAAAAACAATTTATCGACTGGAGTGTCTTACTTTCGGTAAGTACATGTACAATAAGTTATATTTTTAGCTTTAAACTAACAGATAATATTAAATTTTGATTAAAATTGCCGATATTAAATGTTTGGCCAATGTTGGAACAAAATTGGCTGTAACTGAACAGTAGATGCATGGAGTAGATTTGTACTTTGTAAAATTTATTTGTTACCAGAATTTTAAAATTAAATAAAAGTGGTGCCGGGTTAGAATAGCACCTCCCCCTTTCTTCCTGTGGGTGTCGTAAGAGTCGACTATGAGAAAGGGTTAGTGTATTGTGGGCGATGGGCTAGCAACCTGTCACAGCAATATTACGTTTGGCCATCTGGTTGCCCTGAATTTGCTAGGCGTGGCACTGGATTTTTGAATCCATGTGCTCTGCCTACCCCTCTTGGGAATACAGGCGTGAGAATATGTATGTATATGTATGTATTTATTTATGAAATCCAGCAATAGACACCTTGGCTAAAAATATAAACTTTAGGTACATAAGTACCGTTATGTATAAAAAATTCAATACGAGGTATTAACTTTATATCTCTAGCTACCTTCATTGTCCATCATCAGACAGAGCCTAAACACGATGAGGTTATCTTGTTGCGCTCAGCAGTTCCTAAAGCCTCCTTCCGTCTTTTTCCGTCTTTATCATCAGACCTGCTAGCTGGTATCATAAACATTAACTGCTCATTAGAGTCATTTCAATGAGACTAAACACGATAAGGTTATCTTGTTGCATTCAGCATTTCCTATAGCCACCTTCCATCTTCATCATCAGACCAGCTCGCTGATGGTACCATAATTATTGCATTGTTATCGATCTTACACAAATATGCCAATCAGCTCAATCGGTAATCGGGAAGTGCATCAAATTTGACTTGCAAGATTTTATTACAGACAAACACCGGGACGGTGAAATTAAATAGAACTAGATAGACTTAATTTTGCAGTTGAAATAATGTTTTTCCTATATATCGATACTAGCTGTGCACGCGACTCCGTCCGCGTGGAATAGTGACAAATTTTCCCCGTTTTTCCCGCATTTTTCAATGCCGTCAGATATGTCACTGTCAGTTCTGTAACTACAAATTTAATATAAGTTGATAATTGCAAAAAATATATTTGGTTTATTACGTAACTACATATTGAGTGAAAATTAAAGATTTTCAGATTACATCTACTGTGATAAGTAGTAAAGAACGCTAAAACGAACTACTAGACAAGAAACCGACATAATAAAACGTATTAATATACCTCATTTAATTAGTTTGTTTTACAATCGAAAAATAAATAATATAATTCATAAGCGCGACTCCACTATTCCTCATTATTCTATGTTCTACAATTGTCGAGTCTTGCGTCAATTCCAAAACGCTGAGATGGCAATGAAATTTGAATGCTACGGCTTAGCTACGGCTTAGAATTGAAGTTGTTATTTGTTTGAATTAATTTTGACATAGCTCTTCTGGACTGGTTTGGTTTTGACGCATACTGTCAATGATGTGTGCAATAGAGAAATTGCATTTTGTTTTCGTCAGATAAAGAGTCTTTCTACCGTGTGATAAGATTCAATTTACTAAAATTATATGCCGTTCTTAAGAATTATGATAAGAGTCTTTGTACTGTGTGATAAGGTTCAATTTACTAAAATTATATGACGTTCATAAAAAATATTTTGTCTCATTTGGCTACGTAACGTAGAAATAGGACGCATGTGCCGCTTTCTCGCTTTGTTTTTGTAGGCGATGTTCTATCTAGTTGTTGATAGTATTGTTGATCGAAGCATAAAATATATCCGTTCGTGTGATGTCACGATATCTATTCGACACACGTAATCCTTGCACGGCACGCGACAACACCTCTTTTGATGTGTTCATGATATGCGAGATCGTACTAATAAAATGACTGTCTGCATGAGACACGTTTTTTGGTAAGTCGAAATTTGATTTGAGCATTTCATGTTGAACGTTCTGTGTGTGACGGAATGGATATGTTTTTTTGTACAAATAAAGGAATCTCAAACACGTTTTTTCCTTGAGCTTTTTACTTTAGGATCAAGTGCTGGGGGAGCTCTGAACACAACTCCAAACGGAACAAAAGTATAGTATTTACGTAACTTACGGTGGAAGTAAGTTTTCAGTCAGAATTCGTCCGTCATGTGACCTTGGCATTGACTATCCGCTTTGAATAGAAGCCTAGCCCTAAACGGGTATACACAGTTAAGTTTATCTAAGATAGAAGTGGACAAGATGCCGCTATCGGTATAAATTAGCTGCGGTGTTGTATCGCGCTGGAACAATACCGCTGTCACGGTGGCCGCCGTATCGGTTGTCCCTGGCCGTCCACTTGGCACCCGGCCGGGCCGTGGACAAACTGTTCTGAACCCTGTACTGGTACTAACAGGAGTAGACTTCCTCTGTACTTAATTTCATGGTTCACGGAGCGGCTAGTGTTGCGGCTGGCAGGTGACACGCGGCTCTATAAATCTGCCCCGCACGGCCTCCATCGTAAACACGACTGTGGCACAATCCTTTGATCTAAAGTCACTGTGTCAATAATTTGTATTGTTTTAATTGGGGCCGTTTTGTATGTTTAAATTTACATTTATAAATCAGAAGCGTCCTAATCTAGTATTGTTTTTGTGACTAATAAAGAGAGATTTATTGCTTTGGCTAATTGAAATGGCTACGAAGAACTCGATGTTAATTTTTCACGAGTCGTGTTGCAAGTTTTCTTGTGAACTGTTGTTGAGAACAAGCTGTCCAATAACTTTGATATTTTATTTGAGCCTACATAAATATGAAATTTACAGATCACAATTTGTTCACCCGTTACCATAATATCTTTCACCTTGGGAAATTTATTGGGTACTGTCTCTAGTCGCTAAGTAGCTTCGTACCACGAAGTACACGAAGGCTGGCTCCGGCCTCGGGCTGTTCAGATTTACGAGGTGGCGCGCTCGTGCCGGGCCCCTCCCCTTGCAGTCCTCACACACCCCTCGCTCGCCATGCCCGTGGTTCCACTGGCTTCATTAGCGAATCGAAATAACGGCGACCGATCGACGATCTATAAAGTTCCTCTTGCCCAAAATCTAAGTAACTTTCTGCCATAAGATCTTCACCACTATTAAGTATATCTACAGCAATATTGTTAATAGGTTCATGATGAATTATTAGCTCGGGCTCTAGTTTCTTGGCCGCTTGTCAGCCGTCCAGGTGCGAACTCAGCCCTCCGAGAATGCGGCGCTTCTTAGCCCGTCATTGTAACGGCTCACAGTTAGTTATGAACTCGGACCGAGAGCCGGGTCTCTCGATAAATGTTACAGTTTCAATTGTACAAACTTTCCAAAGATCCTGGATAAACCCTTTGTTAGTAATTGTTTGCGCTGAAATTATTGTACGAGAGAATGTGCTTTTACTTTAGAGTTTGGAATATTTATTTATTATATTGTACATCTTTTACAGAAATATTTGAGTGTAAAGTGGAATAATCATTCATAGGTGTAATATGCAACGGACGGCAAGGGATAATAGATTAGCATTATAATGCGAAAATCTGGCGAGCTCAAAGCCTTCCTGGGCTTAAGAAGTAGTTGTTAAATATGTTTGTGTAGTATCTTTAACATCGATTTATTCATTCTATATCACATAGCACAATCAGTACACGTCCACCTGTTAAGTGATTTAAAAATAGCTGTTATTTTTATTCACACTGAGATGCCGGCGGCGAATTTTACGCGGTTTAGCGAGATCTCGACGATATCGTCGTGTTAATTGGATAATAGTAGACACATTCGCTAGCGATCATGCTCGCGCTTCAATGCTGACATACCGCAGGCATGTTAAGTAATATTAAATGTTACCCGTTTAAATTGTGTGAATACGTTTAGTTTCCTTAAAAAGATGTTAACGATTTTGGAACACAATTATTGATGAATTTCAAAAAATTGGGACTGGTGCTTCCGAGAGCTTCTCTTTACCATTGCCACACGTGAAATATTTAATTCAACTGTCGCATCTCATGACAATTAAGTATATTTTGGTGTCCATCCCTTTTTACACCATCAAATACGCTTGCCAAATAGAGGCAGCAGTAATTAAGCCCTAAATGTCAATGGGAAACAAAGAGCCAGCGAGTAATTAGTGCTGGTCACGACACGGGAGTCGATTGAGCAATTGCAGAGTAGTTAAATGAATCGACGGTCGGCGCGCAGGTATACTTGGGATTCTTATATGTATAATGTCGCTTTAAATTATGGGTACAAGAACAATCTCGGCGACGACCTAGGATCCAATGTATACACGTTTAAGTCAACATTAGTCGTCAATCATTGTGAAGTTATCCTATAAAAAAGTAATTATACCCATCTAATGTCCCGTAAATAGTGCGACAAACTAAGGGAGAGCATTGATATAAAAAACAATAATTTTACACACTGTATTATTACAGAAGTATCTTTAAAGTCGCCCAACAATATCTACGTTTCATTTTTATCTCAGTTACCGCGTTGTTATATTTCACATTTTCTCAACTAGACATTTTATAACGAGAACGCCTGAAGACTGTCTGAGGACATTAAATTCGATAGTCGTACGTTAATTACATGCATCGCCAGTAATAAAGATAAATTAAATAAGGAGACACGCCAAGTCCTATGTTTAGTGCATGCTCAATAAACGCGCAAATGAGCAATAGTTTTAAACTCGCACATAAAATTGTCGCGGGCGAAATGGGATTTAATTAGATGCTACATCCACACTGCATCCGACACGCCCCTCCTCCTCACCGCCCCCCGCTCGTTTGTTAAAACTACCCGCAAGGATTTTAACGAGATTACTCTCCGCATTTTATAGGTCATCTCGTGAGATTTATTTAGCCGTGATTTGTAAGGCATTTTTCATCCGGGCCAGATTAAAAGTAATTCAGTCATTAAACATAATGGATCTTGGTTTACACCCCTCGAAATTTATGCTGGATTGTATGAGGTTTTAGCTTAAGGACTGGCCGGACTGTAAAGTTTAAGATTTGTGGATGATTAAATTGCTTTTGTTTCAAGAAAGAAAGCTAACGAGGTGATATTTAAAGCCTGTCTCCCGTGGGATACTCATAAATGTATTTGGTTGTTTTTTCACTTACAATGTTTGTTGCTTGTTCAGTCCAAAATTATTAGCAATATATTTAAGGTTTAAATTTAAGTACATTTTCAAATTCTTTGAATTTTCATCCATGGTAAAAGCGATGCGCGAAATTACCCCCACTACTTAAAATCTTGCCAAGTTAGATTTCAGGGTCTGTATGAGGGTACCTAAGTGTTTTGTTAGGGAGAAAATAGACAAGAACTAAAAAGTTACTGTTAATTTTTGTCACTGTGACACGAAAGTTAATCATACAGATGTAAAAAGTGTCACAATATAAAAAGTTGATAGAAAATTAGACTACGTCTTAACGCGTCTTAACTCAGTTGTAATTTTTTGGTCCTCACCCAAATCTTATTCTTATAATAGACTAGCGGCCCGTCCCAAATTAGCACATGTGGTAAGTAATTAACTCTATAAATATTTAAAATATAGTTTTGCCTCCCGGAGATAATCTAACTTCTTATTTATTTATTTTTTGATTCTGTCCAGTAGTTTCGGCGTCTATTCAATACGAACAAAAATACGATCAAATATTTCCTCTTTATAATATTAGTAGAAATATGCTGTTCAAAATACCTATACGTAAATATCAAACCTGTAATTAATTATTTAATCAATTAATTAATTGATCTGATGAGTAGATGTAACCACCCAACCAGTGTGTATCGACGTGGCGCAGACCGTTAACTTTACGTTACGATCGCGAGCACTTCCCTCGATGTTGTTATTGCTCGCCCTTCGGGAGCCACTACATGCTAAGAGCGCGAAACCGAACATCAAAGCCCGTATAAAACGCACTTCATTCCATAAACTTCCATAACAGGGGCGGCAATAACTGTCCAATATAAAAAGAGCTCTACGTACTCCCTCATTCTGACCGCGAGGAGTTCCGATGGCTTAGCTCAGAGAAGAGGTCTCAGAATGCTGGCGGTTGGCGTGACTGCCACAGCCGTACGTGGTATCTACGCGCTACCCATCTAAATGGGGAGCGGATCACGAAATACCCGAAGCTATTGTAAACAAGCGGCGTACTCTATTCAAACTATCGTAACGCCCTCTATTCGCCGTTCCGTGCCGTATTGACGAGCGAGGGAAAGGTCTTGCCGTTTTCCCGCCTCGGTGAGAACACTTTTATCGGCGAGCACCTTGTAGTCAGAGATTTTTATGCGAGGTTTAGATTTTTACGGCTTCATTGGCTCGGCTTGTTTCGGACCTTATTTATACTAGGACGAAGAACCTATTGAATTCACTCTAGATATTGAAGCTGATGCGGTATTGAGTTTCTTCCGTAACTTTATTATGTGCTTAAATGTTATTAAATATTTTGTGTTAAATTTAATAAGAAGCCTACAAGTCTTTGTTAGATTAAATCTGTGCATCAGAATAGAATCCACAGTTAAGTAAGTGGCGTGGTGTGAAATTCTTTACTACAATGAAATTTGGCAGTGTGAAAGTAGGTATTATACGTTTGCAAAATTTAATTACCAGCTTTCTACATAATGGGCGTGGGTGAGGACCAAAAAATTTTACTTGCATTAAAAGTGTTACCTAAGTTGTAGTTAAAATTTTTGGTCACTGTTTGTTGTGACACGATAGTTATTAACCATACACGCTTTGTGGTCATGATCAA
Organism: Adoxophyes honmai; assembly: GCA_005406045.1. NCBI lineage: Eukaryota > Metazoa > Arthropoda > Insecta > Lepidoptera > Tortricidae > Adoxophyes > Adoxophyes honmai. The sequence goes on along the minus strand of BHDV01024843.1, from coordinate 25,944 downwards.
CAGAACAACAATCAGTCATTCAAACAGCGAATCAGTCGTGTGATTTAAGCCGTGAAAAAATTAAGCTACTGCTTTTTAAAAAATACTTTAGGGATCTTTTTAAAGACACTATTTAAATGCAAGATTTCGAGCGCTGGTTCCGATAGTTGTAGGTACGTTATTAGAATTGCGATTCCAAAATGGATTCGGCTTGCATGAGAGAAATATAAAATCGGTAGACTGGATGATATGATACCATCGTGGACACATTTATCAAGATATTTAGTTAAGTTTAGTATGTTCATAAACGTATTTTGAAAAATGCCGAATAAAGAAGCCGGCACCAAATGCATCGTAATTTTAAGTAAATCGAGTTAGTTGATACTCGATCCAAGAATCCATTTCGTTGTTAAACGGCTATTAATCTTTCAACTTTAAATATAAACTTGATATATTTTTGCTTAAGTGCCTCAAAGGCGGCACTGAGTGCAGATTTATGCAGTATCGCGAAACTCACGAAGCGGCTATCGACGCGTGCATCCGCGGCAAAGTCTCCAACTCATGAACTCATCCGACCAACTTGGCCCAGGAGACGAGTTAGTGGCTTAGTCCAATTGAGCTGTACCCATTTCGCCTGCTATAAAATTTTATAAACGCTTTAAGAATAAGAGTTTTATGACTTCATAGCTTTATTAAGTTACTAGTTTTCGTGCGCGCGAAGTTGCGTCCCGTGAAAATTGTCGGCTTTCCTGGAGCAAAAAAGGGAGTATGTCCATCGGGAAACGAATCGCGAAATGATTTCCGAGGATGCAATTTCAAGAGAACAAAGTTATTATAAAAAATATTGAAAGGGGTTTTGAACAGTACAGAGAATACTTGTTGTAATAATGTCGTAAATGAAAAAACTAAACTATTTGTAGAAAAGGCCAACCCCGAGTCATGGTCCCAAAGATGCTGGCAGCGTTACCTCGCTGTATCGTAATGCTGATGCGTTGAGCGAGGAAGCTGGCAGCTCTTCGGTCTACCGCTGTAATAAACAAACATATAGAGGATGTACCATGGTATTGAAATCACAGAAGGGGCACGATGTAAAATGTTATTTTAGAACTAGGTAAATGTGTCGACAGTGCTCTGACTCAATTAGTATTCGTGTTGAATTGAGATAACCACACGTCTGTTTCCCCATTTAAAACCATAAAACACCTAGGTACTTCTTGAATTACATGTTCGCTCAACATGTGACAAGGAACCGAAGTAAGCAAATATGCCGTCTAGTTGATAATAAGGATGACAAGGTTAAAAATATGTATATAATTTTAATTAGTCGGTTAGTTTGTAAAGAAAAAAATGAGACACGGGTTTTTTTGGTTTTTAATATAGGTATATAATAAATGTTGGTCAAATAAAAGAAAAAAATATGTAAATAATATTTTTTGGTAACCTATCTGATGGACTAAATTGTTTTTTGTTTTAAGTTAAAGCTTGAACACGCCAAAACGTGGGCACACATTAAGTACTTTTTTTTTTCATTCACACAGTATAGGAACTATTTAGTGCTGTAAATATAAAGTCCTTTATATGATAAACAAAAAATATCTTGAGAGCGTATCACTTCATTCAGTCGTTTTCACGATGGCGAGGTCTGAATATCAGCAGCGTGAAATTATTTTGCTCAACCATACGCAAAAACCCAATTTAAGTTATAGAGCACTAGCAAAATTATTAAAATACCCACAATCCACCGTCTGTTCGGTTTAAAAAAGTTCCGAGAACGCTTGACCTTGGATTGGGGGTCCTGTAGTAGAGGAAAGCAAGGAGTAAAGGACAAAAAAAAAGAAGCCCGTGTCTTGCTGCTTTTTACATAGAATCCCAAGCTATAATCACGCGATGTCGCAAAAAAGGTACAAATGTCGCAGTCCTATGTGCAAAAAGTCAAGTCAAGAGCTGATTTAAAGTTGTACAAGGGTCAAGCTGCACCAAATCGTGATGCTAAGCAGAATTTATCTGCAAAACGAAGAGCACGAAAACTTTACAATAATTTGATGACAAAATTTGAATGCGTTGTATTGGATGATGAAACATATATAAAAGCAGACTTTAAACAGATACCGGGCCAAAAATTTTATACTTCTAAGAGCCGTAGAGATACCCTAGAAGATTGTAAGGTAAAAAAGAGATCGAAGTTTCCAAAAAAAATCCTGGTATGGCAAGCTATTTGTAGCTGTGGCAAACGAAGTCGTTCATTTATCACAACAGGCACAGTAAACGGTGAAATCTACAAAAAAGAATGTTTGCAAAAGTGTCTTTTACCCTTTTTACGCAACCACAGTTCACAACCATTGTTTTGGCCTGATCTTGCGAGCTGTCACTACCCTAAAGCGGTGATAGAATGGTATGACCAGAATGCTGTTGCTGTGGTACCCAAAAAGTGCAATCCTCCGAATTGTCTTGAACTGAGGCCGATCGAAGAATATTGGTGCATAATGAAAGGGATTTTGAAAAAGAAACGTGGACACCCTAAATCGGCAGCAGAGTTGCAAAAAATGTGGACTTGGGCTTGCAAAAAATATCCCGACAGTGCGGTGCAGACCCTAATGAGCCGGATCCGACGTAAAGTACGCTCTATGGCGTAATCAACGGACAATTAAATATATATATATGTAAAAATGTACAATAATGTAGTAAGTAGGCAATTACAATAATAAAAAACTTGAATTATGGTTTACATATTTTTTTATTTAATATTTTATGTGCCCACGTTTTGGCGTGTTCAAGCTTTATCTGCCCAATTATTGGGAATCACCTAATTAGTTGATCGAGTGATTACGATCCTGGCCTCGTGAATGATGCAGGTGCTGTATCGTGACGTCTTTAATTGTCTAAGGCTAGCAAATTAAAATAAAACAGGTATTTAATAGGACGAGTTGGGAACGGAGCTGTCCACGCGCGACCGAGGCGTGCCGGCCGTAAGAATTCGCGCATTTTTACGGCATAATAAAAATCGTAAATAATAAGAAGTGAGGCACCGAGCCGGGTCACGACGCGCCCGCGGCCGACCCGTCATCGCGACTTGTGAATTTACTGCTGGGTATCACCTTCGCGATCATGCGGGGGTTAAAAAACTTTAATACGAATTATTCCCGGTAATTGGACGTTTTTAAAAAATCGTTTTCGAAAATGAAATCAATGCGGTCGGAACTATTGAATTGCATACCTTTTTTTGCGGTATTAAAAAAAACTTACGTTATTGACTCTACATAAAGAAAGTTTATTCATTTTGAAGAAAAACAGGAAGGCTGGTTTCGATAAAGTTATAATTGCAGTTAAAAGCTTCAATTTTTGCAACGATTTTGAAATCGCGGATTATAATCAGATCGTGCATTATTGCTTAGCACTAAGACTACGATTATCGAGAAAATGGGAATGCGTCCGTGCAAATGTTGTTGTCTCTACAACACTTTAACGCATACCAAAGGTTGGTATGATTAATCTAGTGTCGTAGCACCATCAATCCAAGCCCAGTGATGCATCGCAATCTCGCACGGCCAGCAAAATAAGCATAGCTCGGAGACCTAGTTTAATGCAAAGGCAACAGAGCGAGCCAACTTAATTTTCAGGCTCACCGCAGTTTCCTTTGTATGTAACATCGTTGTGGATTAACGAACTTCTGGTCCAGTTGAATTGCGTGGTTATTGTCTAACGGGAACAAATTGCAACTCTAAAGCACGGGGATACTTTTAAGTACTAAATTTTGAACTGTTATAAGTGTTATACCTAATTTACGAATAGAAAAATACACATACGAAACAATACAGACCAAATTTCAAGCCAAACCCGCCACAGAAGCAAGTCAAATTTAACTTTTTAAGTTCGAAACTAATAACTTCCATTACTTGTGTGGTGTCGGGTCTAGAATAACACCTCTCCATTTCTTCCGTGAATGTCTTAAGAGGCGACCAAGGAAAATAGGTTTGGGTATGCTTTAGGCGATAGGCTAGCAACCTGTTACTACTGTTTGCAAACCTAGAACTAAGCTAGAAGAGGCTGCAAAGCGTGAAATAGTCATAATCATGGTTTTGTCTATGTCAAGTTTTGTGTTCTCTGCTAACCCCATTTGGGAACACAGGCGTGATTGTATGTATGTATGTATGTTTGTAACTTTCATCACCTATGAACGTTGTAATATAAACTTGCAAGAATCATGCGTTTAGTTTATTTTGAATGTGTATTTTGTAATAAAAATGAACATTTTATTATGTCCAGCGTGCAATAGCAAAACACGGCAAGGACGGCTGGAACCCGCCTGATAAGCGGCGTCCGAACGTCTCGGCGTCGGGGCATTATACGAAAACCCTCGTGACCTCTTTAATCCTGATTAATGGGAAAAGGCCGCAGCTGTAAAATCTATATTTTTCTCTTAACCGACAATCCCAGTTTTTGAATTTTGAAAACACGATAGGCCACTTAGCGTCCCGTGTCGCCGGCGATCGTAACTTAGCACCGTTCGATACGGCTGCTGCCATATCGGCTCGTTCTTTTTCGGTACGATTTAGTGCGCGGCGCCCGCCGGGGGCCTACCGCCGCCGCTCGCCCGGAAAGATGCTCGCCGATTTATTTAACGTCCACTGCATTCGGGAGCGTGCCCACTGTGCCCAGTATTTATGTTACGCACTGCCCGCGCGAATCTCCAACAATGCGCAAATACATTTAAAGCGACGCCTCCCATGCCATGCGTGTCTCGTATATATTTCAAATCTCCATTTTTATCTCGTCGTATTCTCTGTATTCAGTGTGTCAGATTTATATGCCGTTTATTCGGCGTTTACTGAGCAGCCTTCCGTCCTCTGGTGTCCTGCTTTTCGTTCGCGAGACCGGTGGATTGTCCGAAATGCTTTACGAGTATTTGTAACTGGTTTTTTCCATTCAAAGAGTTTAGATAAAAAGTGTGCTGAAAGGCGTATAGTTAAATTGTTAAAACACGCGAATGAAAATTGAAGAAATTCTACATGTCACTTATGTTTTGTATCATTCCCGTTGAGATCAACTGCGCAATAAAAAAATCGCAAAACATTCTAGTAATCTGGTGCTTATAAGATGCTTACTAACATTGTAGTATATTGGCACTGGCAACTTTTATAGTGCTCTGCTGTTTTAGAATTGTTTTTGTTTCTGTCTCTTACAATATGGCGTCAGCCAAGTAAAATGTAATTGAGAGTGTGTTTTCTAAATAAAACCAGATTAATTAATTCTGCGTTTTATTTGAGATATAACAAACATTGCGATGAACACCAATTCATAAGTAGTTATACGTCTAACTCTGTAGTCTTTGTTTTAACAGCGCAAAAGTTGAGAGTCTTTTAGTGTTCAGATTCCGAGATTAGTTCACTTTGTAGTCTGGTTGTAGTACAGAAAGTTTTTTCTCGGCGATAATCGAATTCCCTCTCTGGGAAATGCTGTACAAAGGCCGCTTCCACTCCGCAGACAGGCCGGCACGGAAACTCATTTTTGTACTTTATTGTAAAACTAGCCTTTAGCAACGTCACTTACAACCGCTAGACGAGGTTTGTGAAACTGTGCCTAGAATTATTTTGAATTGTACTATGTATGTATCGTCTTAGTGACATTATAATTATCAATACTTCTTGAGAATGTTACGAAAATATTTAAGTATTCAGACCCATAAAGTTAAACGAATTAAATAAAAAAACCGATATTGGCAATGGAAGCACTAATTACAGTACCTGCTGTATTTCAAAGAAAAGAAAATGCAGTGAATGGTTTTAAAGACTAAAAATAGGTTTAAAATAACTCATTAGGAACTAGAGTCCGCTAGGGTTGGTCGTGGGCTTGCTCGTGTGGGTACGGTACGGTTTAGCTTCAGTCGCAATTACTCGTCGGAATCGTTGTCCACTGTAATTGGATTGGGCTGGCAACCGGACTTGTTGGCATTTTAATTGTGCTATTGTGACGCTGGACACCGGCGCTGCGTCGCGCCGCGCCGCGATAGACAAGCCGCTTTTTATTTCGCACATTCAGTCAGTCACAGAGAAGAATCAGTGAATCATTAATTAACCTAGCACTATCTCATTATACACATGAACGACTAAATCGTTGATCCGATCTGTTTTTTTGTACTCAAATCTATTCTCATCAGATCAGTCTCACGGTAAGCTTCGAGTCTAAAACAAACAAAACCACGTGAGAAAACAGCTCCGCGCCGAAGCGTCAAAAATTTCGTCAAAGGAGCGAAGCTGCGGCGTTTTAGGAAATCGAGACATTAATGGAATGACTGACACGTATTGTCGAACCGAATTCAGGGAATCTTGATGTGTCTCTAAATGTAAGGAATCTGGGCTACGGCGGCAACTATCAAACTCGTTCCTGGTAATCAGGAGCACGTCTTATAAATAAATTAATCTTGATCTACTTATCTTATTAATAAAACGCAGTTTAAGAAACAAAGGGGTTTTTCAAATAAATTAATTTGACACCAAAATCTTAAAATGCAACAGCACCGCCAAAGAAAAAAAGAACCGTTTCCTTCGTAAAGCCGAACCTTAGATTAAAATGTAAATATGTTTCATCTTTCCACTTTTTATTTAATGTTTTGCGTTAGTTTTATTTTTGCAACTGAATAGTAGTCGGCGCGTCGCGACCGCTTCGGAATATTTTATACAAATTTTAGAAACAAGAACAAGGGCCGAGTGACAGGTACACCTGATTGTGTTGCTTATTTTTGCTTAGCAAAGTTTTATCGGATACCAATCGTGAGGCACGGCATGTTCTAAAGATGAATAAATACGAATATTCTGCGTTCGGCGCGCCTGCTCGCTCCCGAATAGGAACTTTGGACGCCGCTTTAATGGAGTTCTGAAGTTTGCCATTCGTTTCTATTATTGGCCGCGGAATTGTTTGTTGTCGTTGACTTAAATTTCACGCTCTAGTTAATGGCTATCATATCGTATTAGGCAATTTATTCTGCATTATCTTTCTTTCTTTTGTTGAAGCTACTTCCAAATTGCTTATTGAGATTTCATAAATGCTTTTTTTCCGTCAAGCACTGCATTTTTTTCTTACGCGTAAAGGCATTTTCTAAAAGCGATGTTCCCATTGTCTTTATACTATTGCGATTAAGGTTATCTATTTTTAAATAAAAAAAGATACTTGCATTGTTTTTGTGTGACTTACTTAATCTGAAATAATTTCACTCTTAGTTATTTATACGGTAGCATTTTTGTATTGTCAAGAGTAAAAGTAAAGTATAAACTCTTCAAAATGTTCACACGGTTAAACCACTAACCTGTCGGTTATCTTTGTGTTTGGTTTTATTTCATTTTGTTGAATTTTTCGCGACCCGCAGTCACTTTTAAAATTGAATTCTTTCCTCGTCTTCTACGAAAAGGTTTCACATGCTTCGCCTTTGTATCACTTTTTATCACTGAACCCGTACTTTGTTCCGATCTTGACATTATTTATTACCATCGAACTAGGTATCGGCCGAATAAAATATTATGGATTCTAAATTCCGGTTCGGGTGAAAACAATTCCGATTTCCTATTCCAGCGCTGTTGCAGTGTTTTGTAGTTTGTTATTTAAAAAAAAACTAGTGGTAGGCAATTTGATCCTATGCGTCCTCTCTCACAGGATTTGCAGAATATTATGTGTTTAAGCAAAATATTTATATGCGTTGAGCTGAGGCCATTGTATCATTTTAATCTAACTTTACCTAATTGCACTTCGATTACTCATTCTGTTATCAGGCTCCCTCCAACGTGGTGTTAAGATCCGCTGATTGCTAAATAATAGAGCTTGTAGCTAACATAAATCAGTAAGTGCCTCCGGTCTTAGCCTATATTATCCGCCATTGATATCAAACTTGGCTGCAAAATTTTAAAGCATGTTAATGCTAAAACTAAAGTGTCGTTTTCGTTATGCCTTTAAATAAACATGTTTTCGTTTTAATTTTTATCAATAATAAAATTGCCTAATATTTTCGTCATTCTATTTATGAGCACATTTCGGTGCCTGCAAAAACTTTAACCGCAATAAAATTGTATTATGATTGCGTAGATCGCTAAATTGACTTTCTGGCGTCAAAACAAAAAGTTTCTGAATTGCACCACAGGGAAATTCAGCTTATTGATATTGTGTGTTATGCTTCAAAGTTGCTCAGAAAACAACGAGTAATACGTTTGAACACTTATTTGTTGTGTTACGACTCGCTGAAATACGGGGGATTCTTCACAACAAAAAAGAAATCCATGAATTTACGTACAGTTTTCCGTCATTACTCTTAAGCAGTCATTTTGTAAATGACTCTCACGATGTTTTTATAACGGCCAGTTTCAACAGCTAGTGAAATTATTACTCCACACAATTACCGCACGGTGATCAAATAACATCTGTAGTTACTATGAACACACAAATATCATTACGGGTAATTGGAGTGACACTAATCGTCTGCTCGTAATGCATACCTATTGTTTACATTGAATTTTTTGTACACAAACCCAGTAGTTTACCGTTGGTCGTAAGCGTAATTTCTACTATCATTATTCTAAGCGCATGTATGTGATATCATAAAATTACATGTAGATTTTTTGATAATTTCGTATGTTGCTTTGTAATAACATTGTTTCGGACTCGTGTCGTTAATTTGTTGCGTTTTGTCGCCTTGAAACTAACTTGCGATCATGATAAACAGTATCAAACTCGATCGGTGCACTCGAAATGGCGGAGAAGATCACCGCCAAAGTAACGATGCTCCATAAAAGTGCATCGGTTGCGGACATTCAATTAATTTAATCAAGCGTATTGATTAAATGTCAGGTACCCAATTAAATTATCGGTGCATCGCGGGTGCAGCGCGGGCGCATTCTGAGCCGCATCAGACCTGCCGCCCTCGGGTATTGCTTGCGAGCCGTTTCAATTCGATTGCAATGCCAACACTTGACGCGCTATATATGGGAGTAAATCTTGCTGTAGATTACACCTCTGCCATTGGATTTGATTTCACTTCAGTATTGTATTATGTATGCGTTGCGGTTCACTAGTCTCCAGCACAGGCTATTTGAAAGAAAGCTGTGTTTTCATTGAAATAATGAGCTAGAAGTTTCCATGGAATAATTAATATGTGACAGTCGTTATAATAATGTATTTAAACAAAATAATTGTTTAATAATAGCATTTTTAAAGTTCCGTGAGCACCACTTCGTTCCGTCTACATGCTGCGGTTGTTTTGTGCGAGTTCCTCCGGTGGTCGGTTTATTACAGGGTTTTTAGATTTTTTCTTTAGATTACAAAAAAAACAACATTTTTTATAATTTAAGCCCACCATTTTAAAAAATCACCTCGGTACCCAATAGCTACTTATAAAATCCTGCTTAGTAAATTTTAATTTCTGTGCTTCAAATAGTATCTTGTTTTTTTTTTAGTGTGCAATAAAGAATATCGTATTGCATTGTAATTTTGTACTGTTATTAATGTAAACTGTCACTCAAGTCGTACAGTGTGAATAGTGAAGTATGTATTATACCTGCGGAATCCTCTGCACGCAAGTTGACTCGCACATGTCCGCTTTTTATTTCCAAGAATGTGAAAATTATACCTCGTTTTGTGTGGACAGCGTAATATTATGAATTGCAAAAAAATACTTACGTATAATAGCACTGCTCCATTCTATTTAATTTATGTTACTGGCATAGGGTGTCATTGAGATTTTCGTTCTGTCAGCTATAATTTTGCATGGTTTTGCTGTAATTACGAAGACCTTCCCCCTAGCTGTATAGTCTGTGAATAGTACATGACAAAGAAAAAAAAAAGTAAATACTGGGGTTTGTTAAACACAGAAGCTATTACCATAATAAATAATTCCATTACTTTACGTAACATTGACAGCAAAATCACACATTTCGGTTCCGGTCTCACAGTAACTATCATCTTTAATTTTTTCAAGTAGCTTTCTTAGTATTTAGGTTTATCATATTATCAAGGGTCGATTTACCCAAACCAAATCAACATTTAACCAAATTTGAATAAAATTTTGCCTTTGAAAAGTTCACACTTGCCCATTTACTTCGTAAGAAAAATTGATTTACTCGCGAATAAAGAGTGACCTATTCCAAGCCTAAAATGTATTGTCGTTTGGTTGAATACGTCCTCAGGGCATCTAGTCCTTATTTTAATATCACAATAGGTAGATCACGATAATAGGTACATGTTAATGTGGGGGTTTCCATACAAAATTTGTGACGGTCCTTACAACATGGTATGGTTAATTGTATCACAAAATGGACTATTAAAAATGGGACACTATTTTATCGTTGAAATCGATACTTTTCGTGATTGTTAGTAGTAATGAGCCAAAATCAGTTAGGCTTAAAAAAACACTGTACACTTTTTTCTGAATTGCTCATTTATTTAGTAGTTTTTTGTGTGTCTGAATTCGTTGGACATCGTTGATAATCAAAATTTACACTCAACCTGAGGTTAAATTGAGGTAATAGTTTAAAACAAATGATTATGATTATGAAACTGTCCATATGTAGAGACGTAATAATGACTGACAAAATGTTCTTTTGTCGGATCTTTTGTAATTAAATCTTCGTTTTAAAACACCCTTGCAAACAGAATTTATTAAACTTTATCTATGCCAAAAATTACGTAAAATATTTTTTATTGCATAAAAAATGCAGATTACAACAATACCGGTGATGCAAGGACGTTATTTCGCTTAAAAAATAGCATATCACAAGACACATGAATCGCAGCACTTTGAAATTATGTGTCTTAGTCACGCCTGCAGATTCATTCGACACTTAATTCTCAACTGAGTGCTCTCCCAAAGACTGATCTCGTTATGTTCCCGTGATTTAACTGTCTTGACACTTACAAATTTTATTCCACCTCTTGTGTTGTAGCTTTTATGTGCAAATTTTATTTTCGCAAAATTAGTCGGCGGGGGTTTTTATGTGAGAGAATTGGATTACGTCTGATCGTTTTAAGGTTTCGAGGCGGAGGATGGAAATTTTGTTCATAATCTCGTTTGCAGATAGTCTTTTGTCGGTAATGTGATCGGTGTGTTTTGTAGCTTTCCTTCCGGATTGCTTTCTATACCTTTAGAAGTAAACCGATGTAAGAGCAATAATTCAAAGACCGTTTTTCGATGAACAATATTTTCTGGTAGTTCGACATGACACTCCTGACATTACAGTAACATTATTTGCTCTAAAAACAAAACAAAGACAAAACTAATAAGCTTACAAAGCTCTTAAATGTAAAATTCTATCTCAAATCTCAACATAGCCTGTGATAAAACAGACTGCTAGTTACAGTCACTTATTAAAATATTATAATTATAGTATGGCCTGTCTGGGGTAACTACTGAGTACTGACCGCTTGATCGTTGTATCGTTTAGATTAGTCCATTCAATTCTGTACTGCAAAACAGGAAAAAAAAACATTCTCACTGAAACGTGACCAAAACTACATACATGATTTTAATGTACATAGGTAAATCTAATGTTTCTTTCCAATTAAAAATAATAAATAATTATTAAATAGTAGCTTAGATCTCAAACTCGTGAAAAGCTTCAAATTACTGTAGGTGATTAATTAAAAAAAAAAAACCGTGACGATAGACTGTTAATAATCTCATAATGGTCAATAATGATTAGCACATAGCGAATTAGTCGCCGGTTATCTCGTGGCGTGGGCGACGTGTCGCGCATACGATTACTTTGAGTCGCGAGGAGACGACGACTGCGCTCTTTGTGGTACCACAGAAAAATAAACGACACAAACACAAAGTATTTGGCACGGAATCGGTTGTTTCTATTTTATATTAAGTTATTATTATTTATTTATTAAGGCTAAAGTATTTTTAGGTAAGTTCAACAAAAATTTTTTTTATCTGTGTCAATTTTCTGTCAATAAATATTTTTTTATTTCTTTATTAAATGTGCTATTCTATTACTACGGTGCGCGGGTTATAGAGAACAAGGAACTGCGCTATGTGCTGGGAAATGGACGACATCTATACCAAGCATTTGGTAGATACAGGTTGTAGAAGAAGAAGAAAAAGACAAAGGAGAATGAGAAGGAGAAATAAAAGACACGCTAAGTGGAAACCTAATAAAACGGTTGGTTCGTCATGGAGACATTATTTTCTATGCAGAGTGCAGGCACTTCATCATTTCAAATAACGTCACTAATATTTACTTGCAATTTAATTTAAAAGTTCGTCGTGATACTGTAATTGTCTTCTTAAAAAATGTCTTATGACTTTCATAATCAAAAGTATATACTTGGATATTTCGAAAGGACACTCTTTGAGTTTACCAACACGTGAATCAGAAAAGATTGCAATTGAGCGATACAAAGAGGAACCCAACCGCCACTTTATGAACAGTGGACGTCGCTTGTCCCAGAACCCGTTCCGCTGGCAGATAACGTTGTAAAAGACGTGTCATTACCTATTATGATATGGGTATTTAAAACGAGGGCCCTGTTTTTCTATCTCCTATAATTGGTTATGCAGTTATGGGAATAATTAAAATTGCTCCCTTGATGAATCATAAAATTCTTTGCGAATACCAAGTGGAAATCGTATCGCGTTATTTCAGCTACTAATTAAGTTATTACTGCCCGAAGACCTAGAAATAAAAGTTGTTGTGGTTGCTATACTTTGGTTGCTTGAAATCTGTAATAATTATTGAGCTTAATTAGCGATTTTTTTATATTCCAAGGATGGACCACGAGCAAGTGGGTCGCCTAATGGTAAGCGGTCTCCGTTATTAGTTCTAATCGATATCCATAAATCAACGCCTCTGGCAATAAATGTTTACAAATGCTTTTAATCAATAATTTTTGGTCGCAGAAAATGCTATGATTTTTAGTTATTCTTAAAAATACAGATTTTGCTGTATCCCAGCTACGATATAAGCACACTTAAGCAGACGCGTAGAGCAATTTTCACGTCACTGTGCAGTTTGTCATTATGCATCAGGATCGTGACGCCTCGAGACAAGTCGCAATTATTATGTATGTAAAAGAAATTCTTTCTGACGTCGCACAAGGAATGGCATGCAGTGGTCGGCTAGTTGTCCTGGTATGAATTGTATGGATTACGAAAAACAGTCTGTTTTTGTGTATTATGAGCAGAATTGAAAGATTATTTAGAGTTGACGTTGTAATTTTTTCTGTACAGCCGAAATTATTATATTACGGTGTGAAAAATGTAGTATACAAGTATACCCAAAAAATATTATGTAGAAAAAAATGGAAACTTGTCTTGAATTTTGTAGAGAGGTAGAAAAATGCTGCCATTTTTAATTTTATATTTGAAGTAGCTTCACACGTGACTAAAATATATTGGCCACGAATGTATAATCATTTACTTTCAGTTCCAATTAAACCTTTACATTTGGCAGCAAGTATTATTTTTTTATGGCTCCAAAGATATCATTAAGTTGAATTCAAAGTAACATAATGAGACCTTTTGTTAATTTTATGGTTTTATTTAAGGCTCTCCCGTTTTGGGGCTTTATCAGGACGCCGCTCTTTTTCTTGAAGTTAAAAACCATTACACTCAAAGTGGATCATAAAATTTGATTGCTAAATCCTACCTTATTTTTATCGGCGTGCCCCACAAAAATGTCAAATATTTAAACATTGATTCAAGCGAACGACTCTCCAAAGACGTCGCAATTCCCGAAGTTCACATTATTATAACAAGCTAGCGGCGCGCCGGCGCGTTGCAAAGCAAACTGTGCCCACGGCCGCTCGAATAACCGATACTTTGCCGTAATAGCCGCGATCGAGGCATGCGATAACAAGCCGTCGATAGCTAACCCGTATTTTATTTATATATCAGCTCGCCTCTTTTTCAATAACGCTTTTTCCTTCTCGCAGCGGAAATTTTGCTCTTTTATGGTATGGGGGCTATGCTCGTTATTTACTAAGGTAATTATCCGGCCATAATGCTGAATATTCAAGGGACAAATTGTCTGGCCAAGTGACAGTTCCCACCAGCCGACAGCCGGTTCTAACCTTGTTGTTTGGCAAAAGCCTCGTCATTACCACATGAAAAACGCTGTTTGTGGAGAACGTTTTGTTAAAATTTTCTATGGTTGTCATTCAAAACGATGCAATTTTATTGTCATTCAGTGAAATTAATTTGATGACATATTTTTTTTCAAAATTATGGTTCGTGTTTTTAACTGTTGCTTTTCGACGTTGCAGAGACTCTTTTATAGGGTCAGGAATAATCTTTTTGACTTGATTTACCTCTTATAAAGGGCAGTTTGATTACTGTTTAATTAACACGCTAAGCAGCGACATGGCAGCATTATTTGTTTAGAACATGGCCGCGGCGCCGGGCCGGCCGTCCGCCAGCCGGCCGGCGGCCGCGGGCGCGGTTCATTAAGGCGCGGCACATTGTGAACGTTTTTAATTCACATGTCCAGAACACGCGGCGCGCGCGAAGCCGTCTCTGCCTCCCCGCGACTGCTGGGAAATCTCGCTGGAAAATTAACGCCACAATTTTATATTCCCTTTTTACTCTTTGCGAGGCGCTTCCATTTTATTTATTTCACGCTTCGATTGCCACGCGGCGTTTAGTTAGCACTCTTATTTTTATTTCGTTAGAAAGTTTTATGCTATTTTTCCATTTTGCTCAGGCAAAACGCTACAAAAATACAACAAAGGGAGTTCTAGTATTTTTGGAACGCTTTCAATAACGCATCGCTATTCTCTATTAAAAATACTTTATACCAAATTGAAGCAACTATTTTGAACGTGATCGCCCTAAAAGGTGCAAGCCGAAAATCCCATGAGAAGGTGAGCGACCTCGTAAAAATATGAGATGTAGTTGTAGCCATTTGTCTAGTTAGATCGTGAACACAGCAAAAAGTTAATTGTTTTGATTGCCAATACACAAACACGTCCGTCGGGCCGTGGCAAGTTATCGCCATAGAAAAGCGTCCGATCTTAATTAGTTTTCACCTCTTTGAAGACGCCTAGCGCGATATGATCTCTCCCTTGTTACAATTTGTTTTCCGTTGGCACTGTTCGGAGCTGTTACCTTTTTGTTTCACCTGTTTTTATTTGGACGTTAGCCGGTGATGTATGGTGATTGGCTCCCTTGTCCCGGCTGTGTATATCTTGTTTATCATCGTGATAATCCTCTCGGCGTTTGCTCGAGAAATATTTGAATGCCTGACGCAGTGCTCCGCGCTCTGTGAAGTTTGATTTGTTTATTGATATTTTTAACACTATTGAAAAACTTAATTGAAACAATGCTGAGCCAAATATATTTTGACTCAGCACGTCGACCTGGATAACTCGCAGTATCTATGCGGGTATCAAGTTTTGTTTCTCATAACATTGTTGTTGAAACGGTAAGTAAGATAAGACGTCCCCGCTTGTAAATTTAACTGAGTGGCGATGATTCACCGGAGCTAAGAAACCATGGATTTATTTCATCGTGATTACAAGTCGGCGTTTGGGGCCCTCTTTCCTGTTGCCCAATTTAACGAGTGGCTACTCATTGTTTTGCTTCTATAAACGCTTGTTTGCTAGTTTTGTGACAATTTTGTCACTGAGTCTTGTTGTAATTTGCTTGCATTAAGTTTCCCTGATTGTCTTATTTATTAGCAGTCTTGTATGATAGTCATTTTAGAGTTATAATTGATCAGAACGAATGATTTACAACAAAACGTGGTACGCTATGTGTTAATATTATACTTGAAAATGTATTATGCTACGTCTGCGTTGCGAAGAATTTTCGAACTCGCTCCCGCATAACGTCAACCTGTATACGGTCCAAGTAAATCGATTTGTTTTGACGTTTGCGATTTAGCGGCGCTTTCTTTTGCAAAGCCGGCGGAGCGAAATACATTTTTTTC
The DNA here is from genome assembly GCA_005406045.1 of Adoxophyes honmai. NCBI lineage: Eukaryota > Metazoa > Arthropoda > Insecta > Lepidoptera > Tortricidae > Adoxophyes > Adoxophyes honmai. The sequence goes on along the minus strand of BHDV01024843.1, from coordinate 10,060 downwards.
TGACCGCATCTTTTTAATTCTCGTCAGCCGCAAGTCGACAACAGGGAGGAGTCCGCGGGCTCTCGATAAACAGGCGCAGCGGCCGCGGCAAATTGAAACCCGACCGAGTGTGAAATCACTCCGGACTGGCTTCCTGTCACTACACCGACATATCTAATACTCCGCCTCTCTGAATTTTAACGGTCTCATAAATTTCAAGTCAAATCGACCGACTGTTAAGTATCGATTGTAGTGCCTATTGTGACTACGATCGAGACACGGGATGATTTATTTTGTTTAAGACAATTATCGCGTCGTTTAACGTCGCGACTTGTGTTGTGATTGATGGCAGAAATTAAGTGAACACGAACGCTGAAACCATTTAGTTCCATGGGTTTAGGTGGTGCTTAATTTTACTGTCTGTGACAATATCTAAATTGTCCGTACTCAATTAACTCAATAAAAACCTATAAACTTTAACATATCTACATGAACACAGCAGCTGACTTGAAATATATTGAAAATCCCTATAATGCCTGTTAGGCGGCAGTTACGTATTCAATGCTTTCTCACTGTACGTGCTCACGGGGAAAGTAATAACGCCATCAAAATTGAATGAACTGTGAAATCGCGGCGAACTTTTCCAAATGTCGTAATGAGCGTGGCAATTTGTTTTTCCTTACAAATGGAGAGTCGTTCTCACCTGGCGGGCGCAACAGTTGCCGCCTGGTGCAAGTCACTAAACTAGGAGGGCTAGGGGCCATATTGATTCCAAGTAGAGTTGATATGTTTTCAAACATACTGTACAAAAGAACAACGAACGAAATCATGATTTATCGATAATCTATATAATAAGAATAAGTTTATAGACTTGTCTTCAAATTTGAACAGTATGGACTG
>BHDV01024799.1:264634-287341 GCA_005406045.1 Adoxophyes honmai | reverse complement strand
TTTTTTCTATTCCCGAAACTTTCAGTTTGACCCTCGTATTACCTCTATATACACATTTCTCAAGGAATCTGATAAAAAAAGTGTTGAGAATAATGACAGCGGTTCAAACGCCCGAATATTTACCTTTAGCTTAACTTATATTTCGTTTCATATAACTGATGTAACACTAGACTTTTAACGGTCAAATCCGATTATTTACCCTTAACCAGTGGTAAACGCGTCTGAAAACCACTGTAAAATATTTCCTGAATATTTGCTGTGTGTAGGTTTCCTCACGATGTTTTCCTTCACCGAATAGCTCGTGATAAATATCAAATTTAATATCGCACATAAATTCCAAAAAATTCAGAGGTGCGAGCCCGGGGTTTGAACCCACGACCCTCTGCTTGAGAGGCCACAGTTCGAACCGCTGGGCTACCACGGCTTTTTTCAAAAATATTTACCTACTGTCAATTTCCGGGCACATTGTCCCGAGGCATGGAATCCCCAAAAAATATCCGAATGCTCTTATTAATATAACATATCCCAAGTAGTTGTTTCCGTATGTTTAGTTAGGACTTGTATGTCCGCGAGGCGTGGGCGCCCCTCCACTATTATTTAGGTATGATTACGACCAAAACACCGCGGTTACCGTTTCCCAGTATTTTATTTACGTAAATACCTATTCCATATAAAATGTATGAAAACTACAGGAAAAATGGCGGTGGTAGCGTTTTATGATTGTGGCCGGTGCCCCGTGTGCGGGAGTCCTAACTGTCTAATTAGAGACGTCAGAAAGTGATAGGTAGTCTATAGCTATGTCCACACCAGTGCGCTTTCACGTTCACCTTGCGTCTTCCTCTGACGCATGCCCGTGCAACCACAGCGCATGCGCTGAAACTAGATCCGTCCTCAATGAAGACGCGCTGGCGGCATGCGCTGTGGTCGGTGGTTGCACGGGCATGCGTCAGAGGAAGATGCAAGGTGAACGCGAAAGCGCACTGGTGTGGACATAGCTAATCCCGCACGCGAAGCGACTCGCGCGTTGTCATTTCCTAAACCTCACGCGTTCAAGTATTATACCTTAACTGTTTAGGTAGTTAAAACAATGTAAACAATCTTGACAAGTCTTTTTGTTGAAATACACAGTCTAAAAATGAAAATCGTTACACTATACAATTCAATTATGAAAGTAAATTATTTTTTCATACCTAAATTGTAAAATGTAAAGATTTCGATTTATATAAAGTGTACGTTTAAATAAAAAGACACGTCAAGATTATTTATATTGTTTTAAATACTAAGGTATAGTTCCTAAAGTTTGGTTGTAAGTTTTGTGTAGGCAGAGTACCCCATTCGGGAACACGGGCGTGATGCATGTAAATACCTAGTCTGAAATTACTTCAAATGTTGCCTTTTGTATTTATAGCTCGGAATTAAAGATCGTATGTTGAAAGATTAGATTATTTTTTAATCTTTTTGGCTAATGTACTGACAGTACCTACTTTCCGACATTATTGTATGAATTGCAAGTTATACAGCAGGTTATAATTCAGCTTATATTGTATCCAAGGACACATTATGATGATGTCGATGATATATGTACCTACAGGATACAGGATGGAAACAGAAGAAAGAAAGGATTCAAACATTGATTCTATACATATAAACCCACCGTGAGAATCTCATATCTCGTGAGATTCACTAATAGTGAAATAAAACGGACTAGCTCGACATGTTTCGGGATATAATAATAATTACGCATTCTGCGATTTAGATATTTTAAGACCAAAGAGTTTTAAGATCACTATTGTATCTCTTTCATTTGTTTTAAACCTGAAATAATGTTAGAAGTACATGGCAGTCATGACTTTGTCTATGTATATAGTTTCCCGTGCTCTACCTCCCTCATTTGGTAACGTAGACGTGATGTTTGTATATGCATATGAATGAGTTATACATACATACATACAATCACGCCCGTACTCCCAAACGGGGTAGGCAGAGCACACAAAACGCTACATAGACAAAACAATGTCTATTTCACGTTTTGTGGCTACTTCTAGCATAGTATTTTTTAGGTTTTGAGGTGGCAGGTACAATAGTGACAGGTTGCTAGCCTGTCGCCTAAAGTATACCTTAACCTATGTCCTTAGTCGCCTCTTACGACATCCATGGAAGAAATGGAGTGGTGTTATTCTAAACCCGACACCACACGGAGATGATGACGGGGATGCGTTATTGTATGGTTTGCGGTTTCTTGTCAGACTAGATTAAATAATCCTAAGCACTTTGTACACGTTCCCAGGTACCAAATACCAATCTACTGCCTATCCCCGCGCCTAAACATGGTGGCGCCGGCGCACGGGCGCGAGTCGCCCGCCGTCCGAGCCGGTGGAGGGCTTATACTTCAGCTTATAATATTACGATGATATAATAATATAAAATGTACCTACCTGTACAGGATAGAAATAGAAGCAAAATAAAGAAAGGAGTCAAACAAAAATCTATATATATATATATAACTCAAAGGTGACTGACTGACTGACTGACTGACTGACTGACTGACATAGTGATCTATCAACGCACAGCCCGAACCACTGGACGGATCGGGCTGAAATTTGGCATGCAGGTAGATGTTATGACGTAGGCATCCGCTAAGAAAGGAATTCCCGAAATTCCCACGGGAACGGGAATTAGCGGGAAAATCCCGTTGTATGAAAAATCTAAACCTAATGCGAGCGAAGCCGCGGGGCATAAGCTAGTTCTTCATAAAGACATGTTTCGGGAATAGAATAAAAGTTAGGCATTCTGCGACTTAGTTATTTTCAGACCAAAGAGTTTTGAAATCTAGGAATGTTATTAGTCGTTATAAGCCCCAACCGTCTATTTAAATTGTTTTAGGTATTATGCTTTAGGCGACAAGCTAGCAACCGCAAGCAAGTCATGAGTTTGCCTGTGCAACGTTTTCTGTGCAATGTCTACCCCATTTAGTGGCAGCGCAGATGGCACACTTTTTGTGCGATCGAAAAAGTCTGCATGGATTGTATGAATTGTGCGCCGGATTTCTTACGCGTCGCGCGTCGTGTGCGTTACTGCATAATAATTCCATAGGTTCTATTTTCACAGACTAAAAAGTCTTTCGCGGATAATCTGTCATCTGGGCAGGGCCTAAAGCTTAGTACTACGTTTTCAGGTGCCGATCTACTGCCTATCCCCGCCCATAAACATGGTGGCGCCGGCGCACGGCCGCGAGTCGCCGGCCGAATGGTCCGAGCCGGTGGAGGGCGGCGCCGACGTGGCGCTCCGTCTGCGGCTCTCGCACACGTGCCGCGACGTGGAGCTGCACGCGACAGCACGGCACAGCGTCGCGCAGTGCAAGAACAAACTGCACGTGAGTATATAACATACCAAGCACGGGCGCGAAACCAACTGCATTCGTAGATTTTATCTGAAAATCTACATGGTTGAACAGGGAACTTCTTTTGATCATTAGATAAATTGACTATACCTTGTCGGTTTAGGTAGTTAAAACAATATAAACAATCTTGACATGTCTTTTTATTGAAATACACAGTCTAAAAATGAAAATCGTAACACTATACAATTCAATTATGAAAGTAAATGTTTTTTTCATACCTAAATTGTAAAATGTAAAGATTTCGATTTATAAAATGTACGTTTAAATAAAAAGACACGTCAAGATTGTTTACATTGTTTTAACTACCTAAACCGATAAGGTATAATTTTGTATTAAAAATGTTGAAATTCATGGTCTTCCTATGGTTCGGACTGCAAAGACAAAAAGTCTATGACATTTGACAATCTCGAAAAACGAGTTCACATCTGACTAGATACCTACTAAAATAGAGGTGAATTTTAATTTTTAGTTGGATTTGGAAATTTTAGGCTTTTTCAAGTTAACGATTTCATATTCGTCATAATAAATAGCAAAAATTATGTTATTATGTCTTCTCATTCAAAGTGATTTTTTATTTATTTTTACACGACCCCTAAGTGACACATTATTTAACTTTATTAAATGGTAGAAGTCCATTTAAAAAATAATAATTGAACACTCAAAATTGTTCGAAAATTTTATTATGAAGGTAAAATCTGTCAAAAGTTTTTTGATAAAATAATGGTAGCTAAGTTTCAACTCTGCATTTTTTGTTTTCCCCGTTAACTTGTTTCCGTGAATGAACCACAAAAAACGTTATTTCCTCCAGGCTCAAGAAGACATAGAGCCATGGCGTCAGCGCTGGTTCTACGGAGGCAAGCTACTCGGGGACCGACTCCTCATCGAAGAAGCCAAGATCACGCCCGGCTACGTCATCCAGGTCATCGTCAGCACCGACCCCCAGCCGCCCAGCTAGTCGCCGGAACAGGTCTCCCCTTGTCTCTAGACGGCTATGGCGTGCGCTGTTCGAGGACCCAAGGTTTACCACTTGACTGGTTTCTGATGCTGAAATGTATGAAAGTTTTTTAGGATTGGTATAGCAATGCGAGAGACGCGTGTGGTAGACTACCTGGCCTTTTCTGACGTTTCTAGTTGAGGTGGATTCAAAATTTTAAGGCGCAGCGCAGATAACAGACTTTTTGTGCGATCGAGTCTGCGGCACAAAAAAATGCGTGGATTGTATGCGTTGTGCGCCGGACGTTTTGCGCGTCGTGATCGTTACTGAAACCGTCGAGCGTGTATGACGAGAGTGATGAATGTTAGTGAAGCGAAAGAGGTATGTCAGAATAGAAGCGAGTGGCGCTCTGTTGTCTCTGCCTACCCCGCAGGGAATAAGGCGTGACGGTTATGTATGTATGTATGTATGATCGTTACTGAATGTAATTCCATAGGTTCTATTTTCACAGACTAAAAAGTCCGTCGCGGATAGTCTGTCGTCTGTGCAGGGCCTTAAACTTTCATAGTTATCACTCATGTTTGTAATTACGCAGGGCTTAATCACGTTTCAATATGCTATTCGGCACGATTTTAGAGTGATAAGGTAAGTTCGCCCATCACTTTTACCTAGGTTTCAACGTAGATGAAAGAAATACAATAGTGACAGGTTGCTAGCCTGTCGCCTAAAACATACCTCAATTTCTTAGTCGCTTCTTACGACATCACTTGACAATACCACTTGTTTCACTGTCTACTCGTGGTCGCTGTAACGCGGCCGAAACGTCGAGGTAATTAAAATCATATTGAACCGTGATCAAGCCCCGCGTAGTTTAAATATAGGTATAGTCTATCTCGCACGCATCTTTACTCGCGCCTTGCTGTGCTAAGCGGGCAAACTATCGCCCTTCATGAAATCCTGGTATTATACAAAAATAACACTACTAATGAAACTGTCAAGGTGGTAAGATGGCTTGGTCAAGACCCTGTTATATTAAGCGCACGTCACTGATTTGAAGTCTTAGAACTTATGCAGGTTCTAACTATTGTCGTATTTAGGGAGACAAGGTTCTATGCTTTCGAGATTTAGGCTGAGGGTGTTACAATTAAAATGTTAGAAATAATAACACAGGTCCCCTCCGAGTATGAGAGATTTGGGCTTTAGTTTCCACGCGGGTCCAGTGTAGAATGGGAGCTTCACACACAACATTAAATAATTAAATAACAACATGTGATGCTGAATGAGTAGATCAAGTTGACTGCTTCTTCGGACACTTGATTGCCTTCTCTCAGAATGCCTGTTTGATTTATCCGGGTTATGTTTCTTTTTAGGAACCGCTCGGCCACTTTGCACATCGTTCGTCTCGGTTAATTCCGGCTTCGTAGAGCTCTCTCTCGCTCTAACTAAAGTACCAAGAAAGGGACACTTTCTAAGAGCCAATGTGCAATCTATGTTGTCTGTAACAGTTAATTGTGACACCGTTGTAGCTGTCTGAATTTAATATTTGTCGTACACGAGGAGAGATTTTATCACAAACCCGTCAAAAGCTTTTAAGAACTGGTTTCTTTTATACCCTACTTTCGCTCTACGGAGTGTGTTGTGTATGTATAAATATTATAAATTTGTACAATATGTTTTTCCCGCAATTTAAGTTTCGCTACGAACTTTTTATGTATACAGAAGGAATGCATTTTGCTATGCGAATAAGTGGCACGAGATTATAATGAAAGATATGGATAACTCACGTGGTAAATCGAGTTTAGATCGACATGTGTCAAGCAAGTCGGTAGCCCTTCATGTAGGAGCCGCGCCACCGCTCTGTTCGCGCGACTGCTCTGTATTTTTAATATAGTTTCTTTTTCAGAGTCTGAGATTACTTTATCTTTCATATAAAACGGACGGTTGGGTTACAAACGTTTCTTCGCACTTAATCAACTTAAATTATCTTTGTTTATTATTTTTGTTCACGTTTTTAGTATATTGCGGTGTTGTGAAAGTTTTTTTTGTGAAGCAAACAGCCCCAAAATAATATTGTATATTTATATAAAAAACTGCCATAACGAAGCTGCAGTTTTGCAAAAGGTCTAAATAAAGTATAGGTATTGTAGTAACAAATATAATTATATCGGTACAATATTAATTTATTAATATATGTAATCACTGAGATAAATTTTATTACATTAACGGCTCCGGTAGCGAGGCGATTCAACAGTTCTAACTCTTACAAAATGTATTAAACAAACACTCAGTGCGGTTGACACGTTTCGCCGCTTTAAGTCGATTTAAGCAAACTACACTCCGTTTCATGTAACATTAGACTTTAACGGTCAAATCGTCACAAGTTTTGAAATAAACCCAAGGCGTCACCATAAATGGTGATACCGCTCGCATTGAGAACATTATAAACAGTAATAGTAGTGTTATTGCAATAATGATTTCTAGTTTCAGCTTTGAATTCTTGAGAAAAATTCAAACTTTGTCCGTTAAAAATCTAATTTTATACAAAACAGAGTCCGCGAGTAAATAATTACTCAATAAAAGACTAAAATTTTATTCTCGTTTGGTTAAATATATTTGTAAAATATCGAAAGAGACAAGTTTAGTAACGTAGAGCGTCTATCGACCGTTCTGGAATGTCAGAAACAAAATGCCCGAGCAACCATTTTAAGTTCAACAATTACAGAGCCATCTATGTTCAGTGCCCATTCAACATGTTTCAAAACTTAAGTCCGTTATAATCCGTACAAATATTTATCAAAGTGTTTTTCATTATGTTCTGGGTTCAAACCGCATACTATTCTTGAAAACGATTCGGCATCTCAGCGATTTCGAAGATAATCACACTCATACTAGTTTTTTTTTTTTCATTTTAAGATTATTGGTACTCATTCATACACTAACTATATTTATAACGCCTCGCCACTGTTACTCGGTTGCATTCAAGGCGAGTCGAAGTACCAATAATACTATCAAGCGGTGTTTCACAATCGGACGGAGCTGATCGTGATTCCACCAATCACAGGGCTCTAAAGACTCGCAGAGGAAATTTCGGGCAATTTGATTGGTCAAACTGCGCCGCTCTCTGCTTTACCCTCACCAATTGTGAATCACCTTGTTTTTTTTTTGCAGTCGAACCTAGTAGTGTGTTGTGATATACTGCCAGTACTCGGTAACTGCCATGTATGTGATGCCCGTCGTTAGTGTTGAAGAGCTTGTGAATGTTTGAAATTGTTTAAAGCGCCATCTACCGGACACGGCTTGTAACCGGTGGAGCGTGTTGTATGCTTGATCGATCCCTTTTACTATACTGAAGTGTACGTATTTAACTAAAATTGCCGATGGGATTTTTATTATTTGACAAAATGTTTTCAAATTGAGTTGTTTACTATTATTCAATCTACTTAAGTATTTTTAATACCTACAGTATAGTATGTTAGGGATCATTATGTTTGTTTAATGTCTATTAGTTGCACAGAGTTAAGAAGCGCAATATAGAAATAACGTTATATTTCCATATATTTATTTAAATCTTCTTATAGCAGTTTGAAAGTGTATCTTTGAGATTTATACGAAATGATATTACTTAAAGCGATTTTTCGTTTTTTAACGTAGCACAAGTTATTTTAACGATAAAAAATACGTGACACGTATATATTTAGTTTGTGATTAGACGCGAAATAATATATATGTAAATAGGTGATAAATTGCTAAGTTATTGTAATTGCTGCAAATTAATATTTTTTTATTTATTAAGACGAAAAAGCAAATAGTTTCCGCCAAATAACGCCTAATCTATCGCTAAGGGTTGGTCACGGAACGTAACTATTACCAGAGGCTAGTAAGTATAAAGGCTGACAATCACCGTATAACAGGCAAACTGAAATATAAACCTCACTAGATGGCGTTTTACGCATAAATAAAAAGCGCCATCTAGTGAAAGTCAAGTGTCGGAGATTCATTTACATACAGGTTAGAAAAAAAGTCGGGTTCTTGAAGAAAACTACGTTAAATAATTTAATTCTCAAGAATAAGAAAAAAAAATGTTGGAAAATTATTATTCTGAATAATAATCCTATCGATTAGTATTATAAAATTTTAGTTGGTTCGAGTCTCAGGCGAGGCAATCGAGTTTTAAGATATCGAATGCTGTTTTGATTCTTTTTAAAAATAAAGGCTAGTCTCCTTTGGGTAAAATGAGCCAACAAAAGTAGTTTCCCTCTAAGACCATAACCTAATATAAAATCTGACTACAGTTCCGTTCCGTGACCACGCTTTAGTAGATAGGCTACATAGTAAGGTTGTATTGTTTACCGCATACTGAGCTGCCATATATTCCGTACGTCCAAGCTAGTGATAGTATGTTATGATTATCTAAACATCTGCCCAAAATTGTGCTGTTCGGGAAAACTACATGTAAAAAATGTTTGGGGTTTTCTTAACTGTATTGATAAATTATCAGTGATTAGTTTAGTTTACGACCCGAGCGCCACCTATCGTCCAGTAATAGAAGTTCTTGTACAAACGTCATCTGCGTCATCAACTGTCAAAGTATTCTAAATCGCGGTAACGTAGTTTTGAAGATCGGTTACATAAATACAAATTCCAACTCTTTCTATATTGGCGACTTTCCCAACACCTTTTTAAACGAAGGACTTACACAAAGGTAATATTACCGTGTCGCGCGATAGATGGCGCCAGAGAACGGATGAGGTTTTTGACAAATACTTAAGTTAAAGTTTCAATAGATAAATCAAAACCCTCATTGTAACAACTTAGCAGCTTAACAAAAAAAATCTATTTAAATAAATGGGCTTCGTTGAGATAAACATAACTTACTTTTTACTAGAATTAAAACTGAACATATTCTAAATTTTAAGTTATAGAAATTATAATAAGTGAAATTTTAATATAGATAATTGTTAGGTTAAATTTGTATTCGTATAGTTATTCTGATGTATACAGAATGGGAAGAGGCTTAATACACAATAACATAAGATTTTATACTAAGAGAGGGGAACACTATTCACTGAGATATCAAAACTTAATTTATACAATGATAAAATAATGCCAATCATTTTTTTCCAGTGTCTTAATATAATAACAGTGCAATAAAATGTTGTTAACAATCATAGAAACGGAGGACGAATTATGTAATCTAATTAGTATTGAAACTGTATTAGGCCTTTTTGTCATATCAGTTTTCTTTTCCCTATGATTTTACATATGCTTCTACTTACATTATATTAGGGTGATGGCACCAGTTATGGACGGTTTAAGCTGACAAGCACCAGTGATGGACACTTCATTCATAATTTAAAGACCATAGAGTTGTGAATTGATTGTTGTAAAACAAATGACTTTTCCTTAGTGGGTAGTAAATAAGAGTCATTGTCCATTACTGGTTCTATGTCCATTACTGGTGCGGTCACCCTACTTACTTTTTTCTCTGTGTAACAGTGAATAGTGATCCTAATTTGATGTGAATGAATTCCGCCATTTCTGGTTACCACGAGCAAATAAACATAAGGGTTTAATAACCATCCGTGCATAGATAACATTGTTTAGTTATTTAACTGATCCGAAAAAAAAATCCACGTATCTTCGGGGTTTTCATGACAATTTAGATTATCTTTCCCAAAAAAATTCATGGTGCTATCTTTAGTTTCATTCAAGTCGTCTGATTTATAATGTACTTGAATAGCCCGTGGAGCGCCCTACGCGCACACCCTACGCGCACAGGTGTGCGCGAACGGTTTTTTCTTTCGCGCGTCCTACCCGCACACGTTTTTTTTATTCGTTTTTTTTTTGTGAATAAAAGTGATCTTTATTCAGCGACGCAACTTTATGCGCAGACGTGTGCGCATAGGACGCCTGGAACCTAGTAAAATGTGCGAAAAAGCCGTAATATGGGGCGCTCGACGGGATAGATCACTTTCGCATGTATTTAATTTCATTCTCCTCTATTGTAAATTGTCAAATCATTGGTCCAGTGAAAACGAATAGACGGTTAGTGAAATTTCTATTTTTAATTAACGTTCTAAAATGTATGCACTGCAACAAATGTCGTGTTTTTATGTCCTTTAGTCTTTTTAATATAAAATCGGATGTACCAATGACCATAATGGTCGTGCTAAAATTGGCTACGTATCGAGAAATAGCCCAGATTTTGTCTATCTTACGTTTCGTCCACTACCTACTCAATTTGGGAAGCTAAACCCGATATGTGAATAGCGACCGATATAACGGCAGCAAATTAGTGCAATTGTTTTATTGTAGCACGCTATATCCTTGGTCCTTTTATTTGTTCACTTTCATTAAGACTGATATCTAGATCGTTGCAAACCATTTCAAAAAAACCACGGCTACGCTTAAATGAATGAAATGAATGGGTTTCAAGCTGTTATGTATTTGCTATTAGTCTTTTTACTCTACATGAATCACTGATCTGACACAAACTTATTGAAACTGATAATAAAACACTCTATATCTTATCGGTTTAGGTAGTTAAAACAATATAAACAATCTTGACATGTCTTTTTGTTGAAATACACAGTCTAAAAATGAAAATCGTTACACTATACAATTCAATTATGAAAGTAAATGATTTTTTCATACCTAAATTGTAAAATGTAAAGTTTTCGATTTATAAAGTGTACGTTTAAATAAAAAGACACGTCAAGATTGTTTACATTGTTTTAACTACCTAAACCGATAAGGTATAGTGTCAGTTTCAAATGTGTGTTTAGAATATTCGACACATAGATAACTTAGTCTTCAGTTTTCAGTTTGTAAGCTACGCTATAGCCACCATGATTATTTTGCTACAAACATGTATATTATTTATACCGACAAAAACAGTTAAATACAGCTCTCATTAACCAAACAGTAACCATGGATATAACCAAGTTTGGATCATGCCTGTATTAAATTAAGTATGTAGATAGATAGGTTAACAAATTCACTATGTAACATAATGCTAAGAGTTGTAAATGTTGATTGGTATAGTTTTGAAGTGAAACACTTGGACACCGCCATCTGTTTGCGGCGAGAGGTACTAACTAGAGTTGTGATCGACAGGTGTCGCTACTGTCCCAACAGCAAGTTTCTTCGTCACTCGCTGTACTTCGTTCTTGTTTATATCGTAGTTTCAATGTTTTTTTTTACTCAAGCAATAAAGGATTTTAAAATTGTGTTTTCGTTGAAAATATATCATTCTAATTAGTCAGATGGTTAGGTTATGGAAAAATGTGAGACGTATTTTTTTTTGGCATAGATTATCAAACTTCTGGAGTGGGGGCTTGTGACGTCACACGGTGGCAAAAATTGTACCACCTAGTGATGTCACTCGAAACTTCAGAGCACTGTATCTGTTTTTGTTTGTCAAATAAAAGAGAAAATACGTGTATAATTTTTTGGTAATATATCTGATGAAAAAACTACTTATAGTTTTTTAGTCAACTACCACATTGAGCAATAGTTTGTTAATATTCTAATTAAAGTTGTTTGAACAGTGGCGACATCTAGTGTACAAACATAAAATAAACGCACAGCTTTTTCGTGAAATGTCAAACTTTTTCATTTACGTAGATCTATTTACAATAACATGGAGATTAATCAATAGTCGTTGCTTATCTCGTGTAGCAGGCTTGTCTGTGAGGGACTTCACAATATAAACTGTTGAGAAATGGTGTTTATTAAAGAACTTATTTAATTTTAAATATGCTTATTGTTATATTTGTCATTTAAATTGAATTGTTTAATAGAGTAGATTTTTTCACTGATTTCTCAAATACTTCAATCAGTTATTTGGCCATCGAAGTTCGATGAAATTTCTTGTCAGTTGGTGCATAGTACAGGTGACAGCAACACGCTTTGTCGCTAATAAATATGATAGTCAGTTGAAAATATATTAATATATTTTTTCGGGCTAGTCCAATTGATATTATCTTGATAAAGATCAGCTTGTATAATTTCACCTAAACCATCAAACAAGTTGCTTGTAAGAGTACAGCATGAAATAGCTCGCGACAATCAAGACCGGTCTAAATACAGCACCAAGTCCTGTAAAACTCAATCGCGGATCAACTCATGTGGATCCTACGGTATCTGTAGAAACATAACTAATTACTGGCTATGGTATCATTTGTCTGTCACTTATTGGCACCTGTAATATAATTTTCCTAAAATCTTTATTTCCTAGTTGAAAAAAGTGCACGGACGTTAATATTTTCATACCTACATTTATAGTTGCGTACATCAGACGGGTTTCTATGATTGTACTGGGCTGTTTCCTTGTTGTTCTGGATTAGCGATTAGCGGCAAATGTTGCTGTTACTTCTACTGGCACAAACTACCGAGTTTCACACTCGGACATTACCAACCTCGACGCAGTTTTGTATATAAAGTAAAAAGGTTTTTCAGTGTGTAAGCAATATTAGCATTTTAAATTTTCAAATAAAACCACTTTGTGAATAACAGATGTTGTTTATTTTGCTCTTAAAAATAGATCCTTAGCGTTATTTAAATTTATAATTATGTCAAATATTCTGTCATGTTACCTATAAGTTACATTAAATGCGGCTTTTAAAAAATACTGAAATTGAAATAGTGTATTGATGGGAATTCAATAAAAAAATATCATTCTTTAGGCATAACAGCCACTAAAAACAATCAATACTTAAAAGTATTTACCTAATACAAATTAATTTAACATTTAACGTAGGAACAAGACAGTAATATCGCAATCTTCTAAAATCTAAAGCGATGTTCTTTGCAAACAAAAAAAAATCTGCATGAAAAAAAGTTAAATCCACGCCTATTGCGTCCACAACAAATTAATTTCATTAGAGTATTATACTGATGTAGATGATTTAAATGCAGATTTACCACCGCATTGCCTAACATTTGAGGTTTCATTTCTGTTTACAGCAAACAAAAAGTGACACTACATTGGCTAACTACACCCAAATAATGTTCCAGTTTCCACAAAATACTACTAACGAATGTCTTTACAGTTCTCACTCTCCGTTCGGACAACCCATTGGTTTGGGTTACTTGGGGATATACTTCAGTAGCTTGACCTCGTGTGTGAGCCAGATGGCGAGCGTGAGCAGCACGAGAGAACCGGACTGGTGGCTCGCTGCCAGCGGCGTCGGCACGTAGTGCAGCAGCGTCATTATACCCAAACCCACCTGGAAAGTGAAATAAATTCCAAATTCAGTGCCTGAAAGGATTTATGAATGTGGATGAAGCAAAGGAGGTATGTAAGAATCGTAGCAAATGGAACCAAGTACTACTCTCTAGTGTGTAAGGAAATAGATATTTTACAAGTATTTTTTGTGTCTTGGGAGTTGTTGTGGAAAACTAATATTGTTAAGAGACGTTGAAGAAAACAACCTAAAAGTATTTTTCTCTAAGAATGGCTGTAAAAAATGTGATAGTCATTTTATGAAAATAAAACTACCTAAGTACCCACACAATTTTTCTTATAAAAAACCGTCTTTTTTATATAAAATTTACTTCAAGTTGAAGCAGTGTGTGTGTATGTATCATCGCACCTGTAGCCAGGCCATCCCGGCGACCGCGTTGGCGACGCGCCTCGCGGCCGGCGACAGCGGCTTGCCGCGCGCTGCGAACCACAGGCCTGTGGCCAGCGCTAGTGTCGTTGTGCCTGGAAATTAAACAAGAGACATTCAAATTCAAATAAAAAGCTATTATGCAAATAAGCTCCTTAGACCCGATCCACAGGCCCGTTGCGAGCG
Organism: Adoxophyes honmai; assembly: GCA_005406045.1. Taxonomy (NCBI): domain Eukaryota; kingdom Metazoa; phylum Arthropoda; class Insecta; order Lepidoptera; family Tortricidae; genus Adoxophyes; species Adoxophyes honmai. The sequence continues at coordinate 273,207 of BHDV01024799.1, read as the reverse complement.
CGAGTGTAGTCGTGCCTGGCAAAGATGAGATATGAAAACCAGATCAAAAACTATATTTATGCAAATGAGCTCTTAAGACCTTCTAAGAGAAGACGCTTTATTAGAATTTATGTATTCACGTTTTTTCTACAGGAGCCCCCCTTAATTATTATTTTGATTTTAGCATTTGTTATAGCGGCAACAGAAAATTTCAATTGCCTGGCTTTAACGGTTCTTGAGAAACAGCCCCGTTTTCACTCTTTGGGTACAGAACCTTAAAAAATTAATATTCCATCTCTAGGGGCACCTAGCGCAACCTATCGTCAAATAGTAGATCTTCTGCTACAAACGTTACCTCGATTATCAATTGTCAGATGTCATCCTACATGACCATGACGCTATCAAAGTTTCGATTATCGGTTGCATAAATACGAGTTCCAACCCTCTCTACGGAAAATATTAATACTTTTAACAATCCCTTGACAAAGAAATTGAGCTAAGTCACAAGCCATGTTATCCTTACCCAAGATGCGGTGGTCAAACTGCACGGTCGTGGGATTCTCTGTGAAATTCCTGAGTGTGGGGCTGAAGGCTAGTATGTCGTCCGGCAGCCAGTTGTCGCCCATCTTGGGGAACGAGTTGTAGACCAGACCCGCGTCCAGGCCTGCCACGAACGCGCCTGTGGATATACAAAGTCATACAACGTCATACAACATCATACGATATGATACAACATCATGCAACATGATACAATTTTATACAACATCATGCAACATCATACCACATAATACAATATGATACAACATCATGCAACATCATACGACATCGTACAACATCGTACGACATTATACAATGGCATAAAACGTCATTTTTTTAACAACTTAATCAACATTTTGGACGCTGAAATTTTTACAAACGTCATTATGAAATACACTATCTAACAAAAAAATAAAAAAAGGAAGCATATTCCTCATCTGTTTGATGCTACATTAAAAAAACAAAAAATGGATGCATACCTATGATGGTACACTTCTTCCAAAAAAACTCCACTCACCGGACATAGCCGTAAAGAACGCCATAGCCTTAACACTATGAGCTAAGGCCGTGACACTCTTCAGTCCCTTGACCCTCGTCAGGGTGCCTGCGGGGAAGGGCCGGAGCACCCTGAGGGCCCCCGCCAGGAGCCCTGAATACAGGATGAAGGCCAGACCCAAGTGCGCCGCGAGCCTGTACTGCGAGACGCGAGGCACGTCCGAGGGGCCTTGGAACCTGTCTTCAAGCCCCGACTTGACCATGTACCAGCCCATCAGGCCCTGGGGGAGATTTGGAGTCGTTTAATTCCATTTCTTCCGTGGAAGAGGCCACTAATCACTAAGGATTGGTTAGTGTTTGTTTTAGGCGGCTAAAGGCCGGTCGCGGGGCACAGCGACATTCGAACGTTGACCCGCTGCTATCTATCTCTGTCGCACGCGTTCAGTAATATTGCCCTCACGCTCACACGGAGTAATTTAATTTAATATTTCCAAGTCCATTTCTTCCGTGGATGTCGGAGGCGACGAAGGAAATAGATTGAGGTATGTTTCAGGCGGCTTAAGTCCGGTCGCGGAGCACAGGGTCCTTGTTATATCCGCCACCTAAAAACCTAAAAAATATTCTAGAAGCAGCCGCGAAACGTGAAGAAGTCATGGTTTAGATTTTAGTCTATGTAGCGTTTCATCCATACTAATATTATAAATGCGAAAGTAACTCTGTCTGTCTGTCTGTCTGTCTGTCTGTCTGTTACTCTTTCACGCCTAAACGGCTGAACGGATTTTGATGAAATTTGGTACGGTGATAGAGGATAACCTAGAAATGGACATAGGCTATAAATAATCACGCCATCATCATCATCATCAATGATAGGAAGTATGCAGTAGGCAGATAACCAAATTGAGTTAAGTAGTTGTTTTTTAGTCGTTTTTGTTGGGACTTTTGCTCTTTCATGTCTAAACGGCTGAACGTATTTTGATGAAATTTGGTATGGTGATAGATGATAACCTAGAAATGGACATAGGTTATAAATAATCACGCCACCGTTCTTAGGGGGTATGCAGTAGGCAGATAACCAAATTGAGTTAAGTAGTTGTTTTTTAGTCGTTTTTGTTGGGTCTTTGGCTCTTTCACGTCTAAACGGCTGAACGGATTTTGATGAAATTTGGTATGGTGATAGATGATAACCTAGAAATGGACATAGGCTATTAATAATCACGCCATGCATAGTTCTTAGGAGGTAGGCAGGAGGCAGATAACTAAATTGGGTTAGTGATTTTTAGTCGTTTTGTTAGGACTTTTGCTCTTTCACGTTTAAATGGCTGAACGGATTTTGATGAAATTTAGTAAGGTAATAGATGGTTACCTAAAAGCGGATATAAGATCAAAATGATCACGTCATCGTACTTAAGTACTTCCTACATTATTATACTACTTACATTAAGTTAGTACTTCCTACGCAGACGATGTTGCGGATGTCACACTGTCTGACATCGGGGGTTGGCAGGTAGGTAGTTAGTAATATTTTAAACCGATTTACATTATTTAATTTTTTATATTTAGTACGTACCATCGCGAACAGGGATTGTTGAGCCACTTACCTATGTTTTTAACTTGGTCGTGTAATACTAATCCAATAGATAACATCTGTCAGTCACATCGGTCATTGATTACACGTCTAAATTGCGAACAGTGGCAAGTGGCTCAACAATCCCTGTTCGTGACTGTACATGTAGATAGTGTAGTAGTACGTTTAACCATCTGGTAATCATGAAATTGCTAAACGTGGCACTGGATTTTCGAATTCATGTGCTCTGCCTACCCCTCTTGGGAATATAGACGTGAGAATATGTATGTGTATATTTAGTAAGGAAACATTCAGAGCTATCCATTATGTGCTTAGGTTGCTTTTGAACAAATTTTGATGTGAAGTTGAGGACCGGAACACGATAGTGGGACATTGTTGCAGGGGGACTTACAGCCGGGAGAAAACAAAAAAACTTACGCGGACTAAGTCGCGGGTAAAAGCTATCTACTATCTTCTACTATATAAAAATAAGTCGAGTTTTCCTTCCTGACGCTATAACTCCAGAACGCACGAACCGATTTCCACGGTTTTTCATTCGTCGGAAAGGTCTCGGGCTCCGTGAAGTTTAAACCGCGATATAACCGATTTCCACGCGGGCGAAGCCGCGGGCGGAAAGCTAGTTTATTTATATTTATTTATTTTCATTTATTTTTTTCGTGAATACGGTGGCTGTGAAGTGTGAAATAATCATGGTTTTGTCTATGTCACGTTTCGTGTGTTGTGCCTACCCCATAGGGAACATAGGCGTGATTGTATGTATACAGGGTGGCCGTAAAATAGAATGTAAATATTTTACTCTTATTGGCCGGCCCAAGATCGCGCGTAACGCAGTGGCTTTTTCCTCTGGCTGGCTCTTAACAATTTCTGCGACTTTTTTTGTGGTAATAAACTAACGGTTTGCGGGACTGGGTTGCCATCAATGTTTCTCTAGTTTGTCTGTCCTCTACGATTTCGAAGCGATTATTGACTCCAACTAAGTATCAAATTAAACACGATTTAGATTTTTGGTGCGTTTTACAATAGCACTGCTGGTTTAAACAGTCCGGATCTTAAAATCCCTTTACCCTGAAATTCGCTAAACGTGGCACTGGATTTTTGAGTGCATGTGCTCTGCTTACCCCTCTCAGGCATACGGGCGTGAGAACATGTATGTATGAATTGGTGCTGGTGAACCAGGTGAAAGTATGTAGGTAATCCTTACCTGTGCAGCGACGAGCGCGCAGTAAACTCCGACGCGGACTTTCATCCCCTTATCGAGGTAGCCCCGCGCCCAGAAGAAGGCGGCCGGCAGGAACACGGCGGCCCCTATAGCACGGCCCCAAGTCCGGTGGGCGTACTCCATCCACCAGATCCATTTGAACTCGGATAGGGTGAGGTGCTGGTTCTTGCTGGAAGATGACGATGAGGCAATTAAAATGGGAATTTAGTCAGAGATCGAGATTAGTTCGGAATGTTTTAGAGCAGTGGTTTTCAACCCTTTTTTATAAGGCGACCCCTTTAGTAAATATTAAAAAATCCTTTAGTAAATTTAGATATCAAACTTGGCAAGATTTTTTTGTAGTGGAGCTAAGCTAAGTAGTAAAAGGGATGCGCAAACTTACCCCCACCACAAAAGTCTAGTTGTCAGCCGGTAGCTATAAATTCGTTTTTTTTAATTTGTTTTTTTCTGCTCAACCTTTTGAAGAATCGGGCCAAAACGGGTCGATTTAACCGTTATATCGTTAACCAAGGGCGACTTACATTTCATATTTCAATTATTTCAAGATCAGTGCTATAAAAACTCTATTCTCAAGAAAATAAAATTGAATTATTGTTCATTATCATTAGGAAAAAAGACATACATATACATACATACATACATACATATTCTCACGCCTGTATTCCCATGAGGGGTAGGCAGAGCACATGGATTCGGAAATCCAGCGCCACGTCTAGCAAATTAAGGGTAACCAGATGGTAAAACGTGATATTGCGGTGACAGGTTGCTAGCCCATCGCCCACAATACACTAACCCTTTCCCAAAGTCGACTCTTACGACACCCACGGGAAGAAAGGGGGAGGTGCTATTCTAACCCGGCACCACACGGGTAGGAAAAAAGAGTATCTTATAAAGAGTATTCTTACGACTTCACCTGAGCGCGTGCGCCGCACTATGCGAGCGTGAGAGCAATGGTACTGCACGCGTGCGACAGAAAAAGATAGCAGCGGGTCAATGAATTTCTCTGTGCTCCCCGACCGGCCTTTGGCTGCCTTTCCACTAGAGATGTGCTATGCAGCTATACTGCGAAGATCTATTAAGAGGATAGGAGTCGCCCCGCTTCAAACCGCTTCTCCATACAAACGTAGTCCCCTGTTTTCTTCGTGAATAATGACATTACAGCAAAAATTTTTTTTACGTTATATTTGTATCTGTTTTGGCTATGCCCCTATGTTTTGCTTTTATCAATTTTTTTTTTTTAATTTTTTTTTTAATTTTTTAGAATATCGCAAAACAAAGCAAAACATAGGGGCATAGCCAAAACAGATACAAATATAACGTAAAAAAAAAATTTTGCTCTAATGTCATTATTCACGGAGAAAACAGGGGACTACGTTTGTATGGAGAAGGTGGTTTGAAGCGGGGCGACTCCTATCCTTTTAAGCTGCGCTACGAAATCCGTTTCTACCGGTGCTATGCTATGTGCACCAATGAACATGATTGGTGGACATCAAACGCATCCGTAGCGTTGTAGCATAGCACATCTGTGGTGGAAAGGCAGCCTTTAGCAGTGCGTTTTAGTAACTTGTCTCAACTTACTACTTGTACTCGGGGAACTGCTGATACTTGCTGAACTCCCGCTGCCACTCCTCCTCGGTGGTGGGCAGCTTCTCCCCCAGCAGCCGCCACGTCACCATGGAGAGGCCGGACTCCGTGAGGCGCGTCACGCCACCTGGACACAGCATGAGACATACATACATGGGTCAATATCAGATTTCGTCCCGATTTTTTTAATTTCTATGGTGCAATTTTTTTCTTCAATATTTACAATAAATGAAATGACATACCTTGTAAACGACTGAATTGCTTGCTATGTTATTATGCTGAAATTCAGTCGTTTACAAGGTATGTCATTTCATTTATTGCAAATATTGAAGAAAAAAATTGCGCCATAGAAATTAAAAAATTCGGGACGAAATCTGATATTGACCCACATACGATTGTGTTCCCAAATGGGGTAGCTTGAGCACTCAAAACGCGAGCCAGACAAAACTACTATTTCAAATTACTGTTTCACGTTTCGCAGCCACTTCTAGCATGATTTTAGACCCAAAAACGGTACTATTATGTACGTATAATTAAGGTTTTAAGAGTTGTTTAGTCGGCTGCGTTGTAGGTTTGACATACAATATCCGAACTCTAAAAATACGTAACTTTATCTACTTTAGAACAATTACTTATGTATTTATTGTTTTTAAATTCATTTTTGCTGATAAAAATATTGGTATGTATTGTTTTTGAGCTCATTTTTGTTCATAAAAATATTGGTACCTATTTATCTCAATAACCCAAAAAAGTTTGACTACACCGTCTCTGAGGTACGGACTTCCCTTCAATTTAGAAGAATGGTGATAATAACTATGGATCCAATCTTTTTTTGCAGCGATCAGAGTAGAGTTTTCATACACTTATACAAAAGCATTACTTAAGTATTTCACGCTACATACCCACTTTCTAGGAATACTCGTAAGTAGCATCAAAACAAATATTACCGGTCTGTTTTTGAGTTGATTATCTGTTCTCTCTCTCTCTCTCTCTCTCTCTCTCTTTTCCATTAAAACCTCCCCCTTTCCCCATCACGAAAATATTTTAGGTTATAGCATCATCATGAAGCTTATGAGGGTAAATTGAAACAATAATGCAATTTTCAAAACGTTTTATTTATTGACCAAAGCCATACTCTTAAATAAATCACAGATATTTAAGATAAGGAACATAAATTTAACTTAATATCTTACTTATCCAATTTCATTTTAAAGTTTTTTTTTTACTCTATCAATCTACCCTCTATTATAATTAAAATAATTATAATCATCTCTAGCTGAACCCTTATTATAAAATTACCATTTATGCTGCTCTATACTTAATAAAACAGATTCTATTATTTGCCCGACCTAACTGAGCTCTACAATATTTGAAAATATCTGATTTTTTCGCTATCACACTTAGTAATATTCTCTGCAACTTTTGCGATATTTCTATTCAGAATTGCGAGCTTTTTCATTTTAATATTTATATCGGCGAGCGGTAACCCTATGCCGTAAAATTGGTTTCGGTAATGGAATATGAATGCTCGTGTCACGCAAGGTCCAATTTTGCGTGCAGCCATGTAAAGTTAGAAAAAGACAGCAATTGTTTCATTCCTAAACGCGACTTTTGTTCGGGATGAACCCTCTGTACGTAGTACTTATACCTCATAATTCATAATTCTGAATAGAAATAACATTTTAATACCACAAAAGAGGTAACAGAATAAAAATGAAGCAAATTTCCTTTTAACATTAAACTACCACTCAGACTTCATCTTAAAAAAAAATACGGATAACATACGTTTTAAATCGAGTTCAGCTCGACATGTTTCGAACTAATTCGTAGCTCTTCATCAGTTGCACGTTTAGCAGCAGCAGCCTCTTAGATGAAGGGCTATGGATTATCCCGAAACTTATCATCCATTTAAAATGCAAATTATCAGTATTTTTCAAGACAAATGTCCATTTACTTGCTCCCATTAGTGCTATTGACCACCACATTGACAACGTAGTACACACAGTACAGCAACACAAGGTACCCGGAGACCATACCTAGTATGACAGCCGTGAAGACCATCCCGGAACACCCGAGGAGCCAGTAGCCCACGGCCTTGGACGGCTTGGGCTTCGGAGCCGATGTGCAGAATCTGGCCACGATCCCGTTGGACTTTAGAAGTTCACTTATCTGAAAGGGATTGAGGAAAAAACTGTAGTCTTTTGTAAAAGATTAAATTCATTGTTTTACTTAACAAATGCATAAGGGAGTTTAATTTAATTCGTCAACATTTTTTTCTGTCCTACATACATAAATGTCACGCCTGTATTCCCAAATGGGGTAGGCAGAGCACACAAAATGCTATATAGACGTAACCATGAATATTTCACATGTCGTTTTTTTAAGTTCTGATATAATAGTTACAGGTTGCTAGCCTGTCGTTTAAAATATACCTTAACCTATTTCCTTAGTCGCCTCTTACAACATCCACGAGAGGTGTTATTCTATCCTACACAGGAAAGGAACGATATTTTAACTAAAACAACAATATTAAGTTTTTCCCTGTTCCCATTAATTAGAGTCCGACTTGTAAATGTAATTATATTCTAGAACCACGGATTGCATTTTCATAATAGCTTTTTTATCTGTATTGATAATATAAATGTATTCTGTCTGTTTTATCCCTTTTCACACTTGAACTGTTAGCATAGCTTGATAAGGCATAAGTTTAATAGCTTGTGATATACCTGTCACTATGTAACAAGGCACATTATAAAATGAAAGATATTCTATCTAGCTAATGATTCGAGTTGTGTGTGTTGCTGTTCGCAGCTAGTTTGAATTGTGGTACAGGACATAACTTACTTTTTATGGCAGGCGGTTTGAGTATATGTAATAAGAAAGAATACTCTATTCTTTTAAGGCCAAAAAAACTTGAGCTGAGTGTTTCAGAATTTTGTTACCGAAGCTCTTTATAAGGCTGACTCAGTCACTGTAAGTATATTTAAGCATTATCAAATGTATTATTGAAAAAAATGTTAATACTCACCCTAAATACTCTAGTTTTGTTGCTTCCCAAGTTAGCCGCACTCCGTACAGGAGTGATAAGCTGTCTCGCAGCAGTGTTGGTGAAGCCACTCCTCGCCCCGGAGACCAGAAGCTGCCCCGGCGCCCGCATCGCCAGCGGGCACCGAC
>BHDV01024799.1:222559-261344 GCA_005406045.1 Adoxophyes honmai | reverse complement strand
GCTTTATTTAGTTTTTTGATATGTTGTTTGTCAGTGAACTTGCTCTACTTTCCTTTGGATCTTTTGTGGAATCACCTTTATATATAATAATATATAAAATATATAAAGGTTACACACTAAAGCTCTGTAAAAAAAATAAGAATCAAAACCACAAGGAAAACAAATTATTAAGCACCTGACGACCAGCGTCAAATTGTGTAGTTCAAAACTGACTCTTAATGTCAAAAGATAAAGTTACAAATGACTTTTATTTTATGTACTATGTATAGGACATAGGTTGTCAGGAGGTTAAAGCATGGAAATAGTTTATAGTCTATCCACAAACCTAGAATTTTTGGTTAACAATAAGAAAACTGGTTCATAATGAGTAGACCCCGCTATCGGAGGTGCAAAACGGTAGCTGTCAAATTCTTAGGGACGGGATAATCAAATCATATTTTGTGATGTCGATATCGATACTCGAATTTTCAATACATTTTTTTTTTGTACAAGTACCGTTTATTTGTATACAATTTAATGTTTTTTGAGATCTAAGATAATCATTGGCAATAAAAATATAAAATGTTATTAATACAACAAAAAATCTTACTTTTCTTATGTTTCAAGTTGTAGGATAGTGCATGAACGCTCTTGAAATAAAACTTTTCAGTACAGGTTAATACTGGCCACTTAGTCTTAAACTGATAATTATTTATTTTTACGTCAATAGATAGTCCATGTCATCTTACAACATGTAGCTGTGTTTACGAGTATTCGCCTTATAATATTTTATACAATAGAAATTAAATATCTTTAGACTGTCATTATAATTACTTATCGACATTAAGCTAATATTTCAAAACAATTTTTACCCTTCCCTAGTAATGGGACGAAATTGACAGCTACCGTTTTGCACCTCCGATAGCGGGGTCTAATAATGAGTAAACACTTTAGAGGACTTAAAACAAAATAACAGATAAAGGATAGTGGTCATGTCATGAGACACATAGTATAGGTATTAATTGCAGCCTAATGAGATAATAATGTAAAACTTGATGAGGAAAATCATTTTCATCGGTACTTACAAAGTGGTGAAATATAATGAAGCAAATGTATTTTATTTTCTGACTAAATACACTTCTCAGATTAAACTACATATATACTTTATTTTGGTTCAGTTAGACTTCATTCCTTAATAATATTGATGGAATTTTCAGTGTTTTCGGTATCGGTATTATATCACTGTCACACAGGCAGGCTGGCAGGTCAAATAGACTGTCACTGTCAGTGTCACTGATCACTGTCATATCAGGCCTGTTCAGCTGTCAGTGGTCTGATAGGGCTACCACTACAAACAGAAAAATTGCTGTAAAAAAAAGTCAATAGCGCAATAATAGGTTAATTGTTGGCAAGATTTTCGTAAGCTTTAATTGTACGAAAGATTAATCCTACCTGCTATAAAAGGAATCTATGATTTCCAGATTTGAGATCCAGCGCTTCAGAATTTTAAAAATTTATGCTCCATTATTTTAATTTAAGCGACGACAAGATCAAATAAATTTGTTTCAATTGATTTCTACGCTAATCCTGGGATAAATTCTAGGGTCGCCCTTAGACCTCAGATATTCTTTCTAACCGTTCGCGTTGTAATCAGACTGAGAATACTGAGATAGAAGTGGTGACGCATTTTGAGCAAAAAAATTAAATAAATCGGAACGCTCAGATTATAGTAACATTATAACATTAACATTTTGTCTCGTTTAACTAAGGCAAAGAACAAAAAACTCACAACCATCGACTTGCAAAGGTTTTTTTTATATTTTACTAGGTATTACAAAACTTACGAAAGGTGTTTTTAGCAAAATGTATGCTTAATAAAATTCAAAAACAGTGAAACTCTTACTCTAATTATACACATCAAAAATTTTATGACTCGACTTCTCTGTAATCATTGGACAAAGCTTTTATATTGCGTATTGCGCTTGTAAATTCGCTTTCTTCTAAGCCTTCGCCCACGTAATGGTGAACAAAAGCCCGTTTTGCATACATTAACGAAAACTTTTTACAAATGCGCTCCCATGCGACTCTGACTGCTGAGGAGTTCGACACCATCACCACTGCTCTTTGTAAAGCCGCTAAATCACCACCGGGGACCGTCGTCGGCGGTTGATGGTTCAGTCCAATCTAAATGAAACATAAAAACAACTTAAGTACACGCATTCTGACTACTGACAACAACTATTTGGACTCTTTCAAAATAAAGACTCCAGATTGGTTTAGTCAGCGCAGCAGATATATACAGCAAATACTTTGTATATACGTTGTACAATGAAAAAAAAGTTATAAGGCGGAATAAACTAAATATCTACCCACATATATGTATACATAACGTCACGTCACGCCTTTTTCCCATAGGGCACTACTTTGTTCTACTCGCTACGATCCTGACATACCTCTTTTGCTTCACCTACATTCATTAATCTCCTCATACATGCTCGTCGGTTTCGGTTTCGGAATAAACTCCCTTTAAAAAAAAAGCCAAGTTCAAATTTTTTACCTTAAATCCAGTGGGAGACCACGAAACGAATTTGATGGATCGCATGCTCTTTATTTGATTTATAGACGCATTTATATCATTGGGGTTGACATCGCCCCTGAATAGCAGGCAGCATGCCATATAGCTGCCTTGTCTGGGGTCGCACTTGACCATTTGGTTAGCTGGTTCGAAACAGGACATCATCAGCTGCTGTGTGGTCATCGTTTCGTGGAAGGCTCTTGATGCTGGTACGAAGGGAGCAAACGTGACTAGTGGAAAGTGGATCCTGGGGTAGGGAATCAAATTCGTACGAAACTCAACGAGTTCTACATTTAGCGACCCTTCGAAACGCATAGAAGCTGTCATGCATGATACGACCTGAATAAAGAAGATTCACATTTAAATACATTTACTTACTTAAGTTTATAATGTCATTCATAAGCATAGGCACTTACTTGGGCAACTAGCCTGTTTAAGTTCGTGTATGTAGGTCTTGGTACGTCCAACGATCTTGCAAGAATGTCATACAACGCTTCGTTATCAAAAATAAAGCAAACATCTTCAGTGTTCATGCAAGCATGTGTGGTTAGTACCGCATTATATGGCTCCACGATTATAGGCGAAATCTTTGGAGAGGGGTAAATAGCAAATTCTATTTTCGACAGCTTCCCATAGTCTCTGACGAGTCCGTCCAGCAATAAAGCTGTGAAGCCTGAGCCAGTTCCACCACCAAAAGACCGGAAGATAACGAAACCCTGGAGACAGCTACAGTCTTCAGCTGCGATGCGAATGCGATTCAAAGCCAAGTCAATCATTTCCCTTCCAACTCCAAAAAATCCACGCGCAAAATTGCTGGCGGCATCTTCTTTGCCCGTGATCAAACTTGTCGGGTGGAATAATTGACGATACGTTCCGGTTCTTATTTCATCTACAAATAAATTGTTTACTTATTTATCTTAGCAGAGAAGGATTACTATGATCGAATAAGACGATTAAATAGAGTTTACCAATAGGGGTTGGTTCTAAATCTATCATAACTACTCTTGGGACGACCTTTCCGCCTCCAGTCTGGCTGAAAAAAGGACCACAGCCACTGTCATGATCCTGAAAAGCCAGGATGCCGTCTGGCCTTATGCCATGCTCCAGGCAGTACAACTCCCAGCAAGCATTAGCTATCTGCACACCTGCTTGGCCGATATGAATATGAATGACTTCTTTCTAAAAATACACAGCTAAAAACAGTTATTAGGTTTCAATTACTACTACCACCATAAAAACTCATTGTACTTACTACTGCCATTATAAATTTTGTTTATTTAGTACTTAAAATTTTGAAAAACTTGTGTTTTGATAAATATTTTGCTACATTATTCAATTTTGTTTACATTATTTATTACAGTGTCAATGCAGTGTCATGTTGCCGAATAAATTATGAGTATTTATTTTTTAATTCACCTTATCAAAATCTAATAGGCTCAGGAAATTTAAAAATATCGATTGCACTGATGACAGAATCAATCGATTACTAAAATCTATTCATGTAATTTATTTCGATCACGTACCTACTGTTCAGTCAAGGTCAGTGACATCGTGACATTCTGACATTATTGACATTTTCATTTAGTTAGTTGTCATCGCAAGATTGCACAAATTTATGATTTGAAACTGCAATTTCATTGGTTGAAATTGTTTTGATAAAATCTTTCCTGAAAACAATAGCGTTTCATTGGTCGATCAGTACTTTTAACACAAGAAAAATGTTTTGCAATTTAAATACTTTAAAGTAGAACGCACTGATTTGGTTATTTAATAAAAGTGTAAACAAGTTTTGTTGGTTATTTTCGAGTTATCTATTTATATTCCGATAAGATTAGTGCACGAATCGTTAGGAGGAATCTTTTTCTTTTTCAGTGCAATTGTAAACTGGTACGGTGTAACAACTGGATAAAACGATGAATTTCGCCGGCAAAGTCGTGTTAGTGACCGGCGCGAGCTCCGGTATTGGAGCAGCTACGGCTGTTTTTCTCTCAAGACTCGGCGCAAAGCTGTCTCTAACCGGCAGAAACGTCGAGAACTTGCAGAAGGTGATCAAGGACTGCGATAAAGCCGGCGCTACGTTTTCGATTCCCGCCGATTTGAACAAGGAAAGCGATATCGAAAACATCGTGAAAAGTACGATCGACCACTACGGCCAGCTGGATGTTCTAGTCAACAATGCCGGTATAATCGAGACTGGAACAATCGAGAACACAACACTAGCGCAGTATGACCGCCTCATGAACACCAACGTACGCTCAATTTACTACTTAACTATGCTTGCTGTCCCCCACCTTCTAAAAACCAAGGGTAACATTGTGAACGTATCCAGCGTGAACGGAATCAGGTCTTTCCCTGGAGTCCTAGCCTACAACATTTCTAAAGCATCCGTTGACCAGTTCACCCGCTGTGTAGCTTTGGAGTTAGCACCTAAGGGTGTTAGAGTCAACTGTGTGAACCCTGGAGTTATTCTAACCGAGTTGCAGAGACGAGGAGGATTGTCTGAGGAGCAGTACAAGGTGTTCCTGGAGAGGACGAAGGAGACACATGCCCTCGGACGACCTGGGAAGCCTGATGAGGTTGCGGCAACTATTGCATTCTTAGCAAGCGACTTGGCAACCAACATTACAGGGGCTAGTGTTCCAGTTGATGGAGGTCGTCATGCTATGTGCCCGCGATAAATTGATGGTTTGAAGGAATTTTAGTAACCGTGCATATAATATCACAGATTTAAAGTAATATGACTTTTTCTATTTTAATCATAAAACTATGGTGAGATTTACTCACAGTGACGTAAAATGGATACACCCACAATGAGATTAGCTGGAGTGGACGTGTTTTGGTCCAATTTCTGACTCCGATGATGAGTCATAAATTGACCCAAAACATGTTGAGCTATTCTCAATGTAGAGATATGAGTGTGTCCATTTTGTGGTATGTCTTTGGAAAGTAGTTTGTAACTTACATTTTCTTTATTTCTGTGATATTTATAGCGAAGACCTTTAATCCATGTTACATGTGCCTTATCTCTTGGTTTCTATTCTGTTATTAGTGTCTAAGAAAAATTGTGAGGTTCATAAGCCTACTTAATGTATTTTTATGAAGTTTTTAAGCATTTACAGGAATTGTTTTGAAAAATATAATAAATCATTTTGTAAATTACCGTTTTATTTTTAAAACTGGCCTTCTACAGTAATGAGAAGTTTTGGCGAGCCAAAGACAATAAGTAGCCTAAAATAAAACACAATGCACATAAAGAGAGCTCTGGGTGACTAGCGGAGGACATGTTTGAGCAAGCTGCTAACTAACAAACCAATGGCGCGGCGCCCGCTTCCCGCCCTCCCGCGCACCCAGCAGCTCACTACCAGTTTGGTCTGCAATACGCTGATGCTCTTTTAACGTACGTCTACTTGCTACTTGTACAAATTTTGGATTTCAAAATAAGACACTGATTATTTCTTAGAATTTTATTCTTACTTATCTACTTAAAGCCAATCTAACGACAATTATCACAATAAACCTAATGTTTATCTTAAAAATAAATCTAGCCTCACCATTAAACAATGCTCAATCGCAATGGTGCACTTTGACATTGAAGAAGCAAAGTCGAAAATAACTTGCACAAGGTATTGTTTTCATAAATTATCTTTGATAATGTTTTAGATACAGTTACTGAAAATGGCGGCACATTCGAAGTGTAAAAAAAAAATAGTTTGTCACTGGGCATGGGTACAATGCCCTTCAGCCTAACCAAAAATATTTTTTGTAGGGTTTTGCTATTTGCTACGTGAAATTTATACAAGGGATCAAGTATTTGTCAAATTACATACATTACAGCTATTGATACGCTACGGTGGACTTACGACACTAAGCTGTTTCCATTCCATGTTTCAATGCATTCATCCATCAACAAGTCACTCAATTGTCTTACTCAGTGATTTCAACCTTACAAATATTGAACGCTATGACTAACGGCACTGGGTTAAATTTTGCTGTACTTTCTTGATGTCTAAAATGTCTATGCTAATTTTAATGTAGAAACTGAATAGGCACGTATTTTTGTATGGTGTAAGCATTAACTAGGCCGCGAAAATACGTTACAAAAGATTCTTAGAATCTACAGTGGACATAAATTAACTTCTTGGAAAAAACTTATCGAACATAAAAATAACCCTCTCATTTTTTAAGTCCGCTAAAAATCAAAACTACAATACTTTTTCATAGTATTTTGTTTGTAGAGGGCAGCACTTTTCCACAATGAGACAATGACAAAACTATACGTTATCGGTTTAGGTAGTTAAAACAATTATAAACAATCTTGACATGTCTTTTTATTGAAATGCACAGTCTAAAAATGAAAGTCGTTACACTATACAATTCAATCATGAAAGTAGATGATTTTTTCATACCAAAATTGTAAAATGTAAAGATTTCGATTTATAAAGTGTACGTTTAAATAAAAAGACACGTCAAGATTGTTTACATTGATTTAACTACCTAAACCGACAACGTATAGACTTGGTAGTAAAGCATCACTTTTCTTTCTACTCGACGATAGATGGCGCTAGGATCGCCAAAAACCTAACTAGAACAATTCGTTTAGATTGCAGACTTGCTATTATTATCTAATTTGATTCACTTTTTTTGATGACGAGGTGTTATATTAATAAAGCCATAGTACCTAAAAAGTGATGGAGTTGATAAAAAACCCTTGTGCATTTTATTATACGCACATAACAACACCTTTTTAAAGTTGATATCAACAAAAGTAGCCACGCAGCAACGGGCAGTGGCTCCCAAACTTTTAGTTACACACCCCGGGGGATCGCGATGACATTTGGAGGAATTCGCAGTTACTCCCAAAATGGTAATAGCGTAGCGTAGGCAAAAAGAGAGCTTGCTTTTTTATAAACTTATGGAGTTGCACGTTTCCAAGATCGCGAGACATTAAATTGAGGATAATAAAACGGGTACCAAAAACGATTTTTTAAGTGTTTGAGTCTAATTTAGTCAGACATGTTCTGAATTTAATAAAAATAGCACAATTAGCGGTGGCGCTTTCTGAGCTTCAATGCAACCGTCGTTGTGTCTCTAGGAAGACTTAAGACGTACACATTTATTCTACTACAACTACTACAAGCCTCACGATAGTTTTATTATCTAAAGACCTATTTTTCTAGATTGTAGACGGGTGATCAGAAATTCAGTGATCAAACGTGTCATATTGGCTATGGCAGCAGCAAGGTGGACGCTGGCGCAGCCGCGAAGAGCTTCTTGGCTTCGTCGACGCATGCGCGTATGATTGTTTCGAAGGCAACTGGCGCTATGTCACGGATCACTGGCTCCCAATTCTCGTTGATCACCCTGTGTATTGTGTCTCCTGGGGAATGAAATTAAAACCACTGTAAAAATTGGAGTGTAAACGTAGTATCCATGCTAAATGATTGGCAAGCTTTGTTTCAGACGCAGGTGATATCGTAGTTATTTTTAGGAACCAGTAAGTTTTAGAAGCGTCCGCTTAAATATAAAATAGAAGTATCTAGGTATGTATCTGCAAGCACGTTAACTGCATAAACTAAATAACAATATCTACGGTTCTATCTGGATGACTAGACATTAATTATAAAGAGGACTTATAAAGACGGTGAATGTATTAGTTTTATTTCACTAAAAATATAAAAATAGCGTAGAATAGCGTAAGTGATGCTTACGCGTGACAATAATAAGTATGATAGGTTAGTATTTAAAGCAGATAAATTAAGCTGAAATAGAAACAATGATCGCTGAAAAGAAAAACAACTACATAAATATGCACGTAATATAGTTAGCGACTGATGGTCAAATACTGAAATGATTGCATGTTAGATTTAACTTCCGAAGCAAAGAAGCAGAACCAATTAGAAAACGACGAGGATTTCAATCACATAAATAAACTGACTGAAGAATGAACAGAAACGCCAACTGATAAAGCAGAAGCTGGAACTCTACTTTCAAATAAACTTGAGGTATGTTAACGCATCCTTTAATTCATCCAAGTAAAGTAGCAGAACCTATCTCACCTAGGTCTTGTCAAAAGCTTATGAAAACAATGACTTGAAAAGCGCAGTCCTAGTTACGACTTGTTAAAAACAAATGAAGCATTTTGTTAGGCACATTAGGTTTAAGTAAACGGAATGAACAAAAGGTTAGGCTTCCATAAATAATTGCTACAACGAAGTCTGCCAACCATTCAAGGTCTCAATAGCTGGTCAGCAGGGACGGCGGCGAAGAGTTTCTTGACCTCGTCGATGCATTTCTTGATGATCTGCGTGATGGCAGGCGGCGCTATTTCTTGCATGATAATGCTCCAGTTCTCGTTTGTGAACCTGTTTGTGGTCTCCGCTGGAAGAGTTGAGTTAATTGTTGAGTCAGTCATGTTTGAGGCTGTTGTGGATTGGCTCATCTAATTGTTCAAAGTTCATAGACAAACTCGTAGCTGTAAGGTATTAGGCATGGTTGTGTGTAACATATTAAATTTATGATCTGACGCCTACTTCTTGATTGAAAAAAAAGTTATATCTTTGAAATTATACTGTAAGTCTGTGACTGTTCAGAAATTCATGTAACAGCTAATTTTGTTACTATAGACTTAAGCTGTAGCCTAATGCAATTTAACTGCAAATAATCGACGTTGTAGATATTTTTGCATCCGGTCGACACGTTTCGGTTTCTTCGATTTGGTTTCTCTTAATGATGACAGAGTTACTTGGTTGTAGCGAGGCCTGAACAGGGTTCAAAGACTCATTAATCTAAGGAAAGGATTCAACTGTAGAAGAGACTCACCTAGCTGCTTGTTTCCTCCGAAGAGGTTAGTGAACTTGAACTGAGCGCGATCCATTTTGTAGCTGTCTTTGTACCCGGTCACCACCCAGTGGCCTTCTTTTGTCTCGTAGTCATATTTGATCTGGATATTCAGGTTCGCTGAGGAAAAAATAGTTGCCGGTTAGTTTATGTATCTAGTAGTAAGTGAAATACACAAGGATTCACGAAGTAATCTGGCGGAAAAGTGACAGGTACGATTGAGGTGAAGTTAAAGTTATTCCTTGTTAAAGTGCTTGGTTGGAAAATCAGCATAGAGTTTAAAATATAGAAGATATAGTCTTTGATCAGTTACTCAAGCAAGAGTAGTAGTAGTCAAGTTTGATAGATAGTAATGTATATGTTAAGGGTTGATTTGTTTATTATTGATTATTTTTTACAGTAGATAGATTTCCGTGTAATACTATGGGGTTTCAACGAATAAAGAAATTTATGAAGAATGTGTTTTCAATCACAAAACACACACACCTATAGCGTAGTGTTGTAGCAATATTATGTATGAGTATTCACATAAGCAAATAAAGAATAGTTGACATTGATCTATTTTAAAAGCCGTTTGCACTTGCTTTCTTTCGCGAATGCAAGCGATAGCATTAAAAAAGTGAATGTTTGCAGACAGATTGCATAAGTTAAGTGCAATAGTGCAACTTGAATGGCAACTAGTGGAAACAACTAGTTTTTTCGATATTCTGTCCTGGTACCGATGAGTTTGTGAAATCTAAATAACCTAACCTAACCCGTTTAGGAATATAGGCATGATGTTTGTATGTATACTGTACTTAAATTGAAGAATGGAGTTTAGCCCGACATGTTCCGCGCTAGTTCGTAGTCCTTCATCTAGGAGCCGCGGCGGCAGTCGTCAAACGCACGCGGTGCGCCACCGTTTCGCACGAATTCTCGTGCTCGACGTAAGATTACCTTCGTTTGTAACGTAATTTGTATGTTTGTATGTAACTATTTATTGTACAAAATAAACATGACAAAATAACAAGCACAGAACAAAACACAAGTTCAAAGGCAAACATATCCCTTAAGGGAATAATTTATATTATTGTTTTATATTGTTTTATTATTATTATTTTACATCGGTTTTCAAACCCAAAGTGATGCTAGAAGTGGCTGCGAAGCGTGAAATAGTCATAATCATGGTCATGTCTATTTTAGGTTTCGTGTGCTCTGCCTACCCCATTTGGGAACATAGGCGTGATTATATGTATGTATGTATTTTATAGTTCTGTTCTGTAGCTGCGCAGGAGTCGTTTTATACGTCACGAATGTCGCGATTGGGTCACACGATGATGATTGGTAGCGTTTATCGAGTGATTGGTGTGGTCCGTTATTTGACGTTCGCCTCCCGTCCTGCGTTGCACACCTGTCAATTTTGGCCAAGTTGATTTCCAAGGACTGTATACGATTGACGCATGGCTTATATGCTGCGTATGAACCCTATTTAAGACGTGAGTTATCCGTATTTTCCATTATGAATGAAAATCACTGTATAGTTTTATGTACGCAGTATTTATGTGTGTACTTGTATGTTACTTTGGTTCAGTCTGTTGAGTAAATGTCGTGCACCTCTAACGACAGTCGGAATGTCGCTAATAAATCTAGAGTCGTGATCCGACGCGGCCTTTCTTTATTTACTCCGCGGGTCAATGCCGGCCGGTTGGCCAACACTAGAAAGGTCGCCGGCCGGTTTGTCGTTGCTCGAATGTTTTGGAAACTCTTCACGTTATCGCGTCACGTGTTGATCTGTTTGTTCTTTTGATTTGGCTCTCCAGGGCAGACCTTGGGTGTTGTTTGGAGTTTGATGCAGCTTAGAAGAGGTTATAGTGATAGACTGAGATCGAGTAAATTAATTTTAACAATTAATTCAACCAAATGAGAATCAAATGTAGTCATGGAATAAGTTATTCTTACCCTCGTTTTAATATGAAACATTTATTTAGTCGCGAATTG
This sequence comes from Adoxophyes honmai, assembly GCA_005406045.1. Taxonomy (NCBI): domain Eukaryota; kingdom Metazoa; phylum Arthropoda; class Insecta; order Lepidoptera; family Tortricidae; genus Adoxophyes; species Adoxophyes honmai. Next base: position 249,976 of record BHDV01024799.1, on the reverse strand, counting down.
AAAGGTTGAAGGCAGCGATTCGAGATATAGCTAAGTGAAAATGTTCAGTTGATTTAAGTAAAATCATATTTTACGTAATTAAATTTATCCTTTAGCGATTTATCCCTGTTACGAGTAGGTAGTAGACAGTAGTCTAAGTAGAGACGTCAGAACATGCCAGATAGTCTACCTCTCGCGCAAGTCGACTAGCGCGTATTGCCATGTTAATCCTATCGCAGTTAATGAGTGAAAAATTGCTATAGTATAACGTTTTAAGGGTTTGCATTTATTTTCCTTTGGGTTTTCAAATTTTAAAATTAGGTTAGGTTATATTTATTTACTTACTGATCTTGATCTTGGCCTGTCCGTTGCCGCGGATGGGCAGGATGAGGACTTGTCCGTTCATGTCGTAATGCGCCTTCAGCGTCACGTTGGCTGTGAAGTCGAACGTCGCTTTACCGGCCTCGGGGCTCATTCTGAAACGAGACAAGATCGAGTAACGTATTACGGAACCAGTAATCTTACCACATAAGTACATACATACATACATCACGCCTGTATTCCCAAACTGGGTAGGCAGAGCACACGCTACATAGACAAAACCATGACTATATCACGCTTCGTGGGCACTTCTAGAATATTAATCTTACCACGTACAGTCAAGAACTTTAATTCATGAGCCACCTTAGAATCAATTCACAGTAAACGTCATGGTGACGTCCCTTTAATTATCAAAAGAAATCGTAATGATTTTTTTCTTTGAAAAGGTTCTATGGTTGGTCATGAATCGTACAGACGGTCCCGAGGCTATTAAAAGTTAAATACATAATTTTCCAGTCAAAATTTTATTTTATGTTACTATTAATACATTTCCCTATGTGGTGTCGAGTTTAGAATAATGCATCTCTATTTCTTCGGTAGATGTCGTAAGAAGCGTCTACTAAAATAGATTGGGGTAGGTTTCAGGTGGATAAGCAATAGTCATAGTTTTGACTACTTATATATTATATGACATTTTGTATGCTCTGCCTACCCCATTGGGACTCACAGACGTGATGTTTGTTTGTTTTATTAATACATGCAAATAGCATTTAACAATTGGCTTTTGATAACTCTCACGTTACGTGAATTTCAAATGGTCATGCGACCCCCTGAAGGCGATTAAGCGACCCCCTAAGAGTTGATGATTCACAGTTTGAGAAACGCTGTCTAATGAAGATAAACAGACGTACGTCTCCTTTATTATGATTAATAGTAGGAATCACTTAGAACAGTAACCATTCTTACGTTTTATCTTGCTTGAGTTATTCATTGACTAGCTGTTGCCCACGGGTCCGTCTGCTTTGAATTAACCTATCGCTATCTCGCGTAAATTAATTAATTCAATATTATGTTCCTATTAATATTGGATAGTAAATAATTTTACCGTCTTTTTAACCTTGATACAAATAAATGACTAAGGTCAGCATATTTAAAATGCTTGCTTTCAGAACATCGTTATGGATTAGCCAGCATTCTTTTGGATCGACAAAACTGGATTTGTAATCTACTACTTAATAAGAATTATTAAGATTATAGGGCTATTAGTTCTATTATAAAGTAAGATGTAGCTGAGTTATTATCCTTACTTATATATCCTTACTAATATTATAAGTCAGAAAGTGAGTTTGTTTGTTTGTTCCGCTTTCACGCCATAACTACTGAACCGATTGCTTTGAAATTTTGCAGACGTAAAGATAGTAGTCCGGATTAAACAATAGGCTACTTTTTATCCCGGAAAAATTGATGTTCCCGAGGGAAAACCAAAATATAGTTTGCTTGATAGATCGATATCGATCGATGACCGATCGATAGATGATAGATCGATGGCGCTGTGTGTCGTTTGAAACGAGAAGTTTTCTTATAGTTGTGCTTTATACCGAAATTTAATCGAGTTCCACGCGGGCGAAGCCGCGGGCGGAAAGCTAGTAATATTATAAATCGGAAAGTGAGTTTGTTTGTTTGTTTGTTCGTAACTACTGAACCGATTGCTTTGAAATTTTGCAGACGTAAAGATAGAAGTCCGGATTAAATAATAGAGTACTTTTTTCCCGGAAAAAAACTGATATTCCCGAGGGAATGTTCGCTTTATACCGCAATATAACCGAATTCCACGCGGCGAAGCCGCGGGCGGAAAGCTAGTATTCTATAAACCAGGGAAGTTTATGATTTAATTATTATGTTACGATAGACGCTGCATACTCTATTGTAATTAAAAGAAACATATCGCCGAGTTTATTGAAATTACTGTTTAAACGGCATAGACTTAGACTTAAGAGATTACACAATATAGATACTTAAAGTAGAAACTACCGCGAGACTCACTCATAGTGAAATATCGGAACTACTCATTAATAAAACCGCAGTTATCTCGACATGTTTCGGATCAATCCGTGACCCATCATCTGGAGCTAAGCGCCACGGCAGCGAACAGACGCGCACGCAGTATAAAATACGTGAGTAGTTCCGTTATTTCACTACTTATAATAGAGTTCGTCAAAATATACCTATACTTCATTTCGACTGGAAATCATTATTGCAATAACACTGTTTGAAATAATGTTCTCAATACAAACGCTATCACCATTTGCGGTGACGTTTTGCCTTTAATTTAAATTGTGCGAGGATTTGGCCTATTAAAATCTAATGCTATTAAAACGGAGTATAGATCCACGAGAGTTGAGGTCACCCACACAAGAACAAGTCCAGTAATGTCAGCGGGATTTTAACATTCACTCGTTCATTTCATTCTTTCTCTTTTTATACTATCGGTTATTCGTGTAGTTGTGTGTGATTGTGGGAAAATACCTCAATAGATATCTTTCTCCAGGCAGATGTTACTGGGGACCGAAAAGGACAGACAAAGTTCGAAGTCGATTAATGCCATTAAACGTTCAAACTTCGTTAGCGATGGGAAACTATTTTAACAGTTGATGCAGATGGATGACGTTTGAAAAAGTTCTACTACTCGACGATAGAGGGCACTCAGGCGCCACATAATCATTCCCTTCAACTCTTATGGAACTAGCTTGACTGAGAAAAGTCACTTACTTGAAATAATTAACTTTGAAACCACGTAGTCCGGTCACGACGGTCTCAGTAAAAGTGATCTTCAGCGACGGGTTGTTCACCAGAACCGTTCCCAGCTGCACTGGATCCAGGGTCGCGATGCCCAGCTCTGGGATACCATCAGCGAAGGATGGCCCAGCGTCGGCTACGGCCTTCTCGATGCATTTGTTCAGCTCGGGGTCTGATGCAGAGCAGGGATGGATGAAGGAAGCTGTAAAGAAAATTTTACTAGTGAAGTAGTTTGCCGTGTGGTGTCGGGTTAGCGAATGTCTCTCTGTTTTTTTTCAAGTATATCGTAAGAGACCACTAAGAACATACCTAGCTTTAAGCTTTAAGTATGCTTAATGCTTAAAGAAAGAAACAGATTTCCGGCACAGAAAAAACTGTGCGGTGCGAGTCAGTACCGACCGGTGCATGGTCAACTTGCGTAGAGAAAGGGTGCTTACATAAAGTAACAGGTTTTCGGCACAGACCAAACAGTTTCAACTTACCTCTTTCTTTATGTAAGCTGAAGCACCCTTACTACCCTTAGGCGACAAACTATAGGCCGACCGTGTATCGCCTGTGCGGTAGGAAGGGAGCGCAGGGTGATGTTAACGGGTCCAAACCCCTTTCTTTTCTCACTCGCCCGTTATCGTCTCCCGGGGCTCCCTTCTTACCGCAACCAGCCACAAACTTTTCCAACGTAATTGAGAAAAGAAGGTTTCGTATTCATTCATTCATAACTGGGTTGACACGTAATGCCACTGCGTGTACTAGGAGCACAGACGTGCGCAGGAGTTACGCAACGCGACATTGACCGGCGCCGGCAGCCGCGCTCGTGTCATCGGCTGATGTGGGGTAGGGTCGGCGTGAGACCATCTTACAATAGAGTGCTATTCGGAATCAAACTTTGTTGATTTTAGAGAGAGAGAGCTTCGCATCTATTTTACCCGGAAAAAGCGCTGCGCGAATTTATTTATCTCTCTCTCTCTCATTATCTCTCTCTCTCTCTCTCTCTTTCTGGATGACAAATTGAGTATCCTTAGGTCTGTTGGTAAGCGGCAATGAATTTCCTGTCCAAAGAAAGTTCGACCGCAGTAATTTTGATCATTTATATGTATATAAGTAAATATTTTATTCAGTGGTTTCGTCATTGATTACTAGTGTTTTAAGCTAGAACTCACCTAAATAACCTACTAAAATCGGGACCTATCCACTTCTTAGCTGATCCAATACTTATATTATTGCTAGGATCTTGCGAAGTCACTCTATTCGGTCGAAATATCGTCACAATGTACTTCTGAGTCCACTGTTCTGAGTATTTACTCACTTTACCCACTTGTGGGTTGTGCCTTAGAGTTTGAGCAACACTGATTAAGGTCGTTGTATTTCATAAAGGACTTTTCTAGTGATAGTGTGGTGGTGTTGGAGTATTAAGTTCCCCCTCAATGTTTTTAATAGAACCTCCAACAGATTCATCGAGGTTTTTGTATCTTACTATTGTGTACTTTTATGTACTTGTATATGTATGTCTAGATTTATTAGAATATATTTATTTATTTTAGGTTAACGGTTTTGGTTCTTTCTCTCTGAAATTTCTTTGTGTGTCTACTCTAATTTTCACATGTTTTGTCAATCGCTTGAAGGTCAGCAGGAAGAGATCCCTTAAGGGATATGTTCGCCTTTGTACTTGTATTTTGTTTTGTAGTTTATTTGTCATGTTTATTTTGTACAATAAAGAGTTACATACATACATACATACATACAATTGGGCAAAGTGATAATAAAGCTAAATATGAAGTGTATTACATACTTGTACATGCACACAATCACGCCTATGTTTCCAAACGAGGTAGGCAGAGCATACGAAAAGTGACATAGACAAATCCGTGATGATATTTCCCACTTCTATTTAGCGTGATAGTTTAATTTAATTAATGATAGTGGCGCGAGCGAGCGAAGCGAGCGAGCAAGACCCTCGGAGCGGATACGACTCTGACAGGTTAGGTTAGAAGGTCAAGGCGGGAGCGAAGCGCAGCGAGCTCCCGCCTTGGCCTTTGAGGTTAGTTTTTTTTATATTTCATGGACATCCTTTTTTCACGATATGGCCAAATGTGGATGACAAAATAGTGAAAGCCAAAAAAATAAACTAATACTAAATAAATAACCTAACCTATCAGAGTCGTATCCGCCCCGATGGGTCTTGCTCGCTCGCTGCGCTCGCTCACGCAACTTTTTTAATTATTACTCTGCCCAAAACGTGATGGGCATTATGTATAATGCCCGAGCAATGTGATTATTTGAACAATTATTATCACATTGCCCGCTCATATTGGGCATTATTCATAATGCCCGGGCATTATGCATAGTGCCCAATTTATCACTTGGTCCATAACATATACATCATTACACGTATTGTATTGTATTTGATAAATTGCATTAGTTCTCGGGTTATCGAAGTAGGTACTTACTTACTTTACGAGTGAGTAGACGGTAGCGTTCGGTCAAATGCAAAAATAATTTAATCCTCGAGAAAAATAATAATATACTTACCTACCGAGACCTTTTCGCTGTTTTAAAGTTAACTTTTCGCTGTTTAACCTACACCTAAGTATATATTTTCACTTGACGGTACATGTACATACATATAACAGTGTTGAAATTTTATATGGAAAGCTACACAGAAAGAATATCGATTGCTTTATAGCGCCTAGCTATGAATCAAACCAGGCCTTTATCTGAGCATAAGAACTATACATTTTCGCACGACCACACTCGACATTCATAAAACAACAAACTAACAAACCTAACCCGTGAAACACGACGAAAGCCGAATTAAAAAAGAAAAGTGGTCCGAAGCAGGATGATTGATTTTGCGGTGATTATGCAATCAAGCGGTCGATTGATTCGACGGGCGGCCAGTGCGCTACTTACCCATGATTGGTTTCATTGGCAGATCTTGGTGATAGGATGAGAAGGGACTTCTCATATGCCCAACCACAGACTTATATCGAAATAAATACCGCAAGTTCCTGCATTTGTATGAAAACTAAGCGTGTAATTTTTTCTCTACAGTAGGTAACGTCACATGAGGGCTTTAGTGATGGGAATTGTCAGTCCGAGTGAAACCCATTCAAAGATGACGCCGCCTTATTCAAGGTATCCTGTCTCTAGACAGTTAAAGCTAACCGAAGTGGTATGAAACTAAATGAAATCGCGTCAAAAGAAGAGCATTGCTCTCCCTTTTGACTCCATCTTAGCACGCGAAGTACCTACATAGGTACATAAGTACACTTGAGTCATCTATTTCGATTTAAATCTGTGTGCCCAACCGTCCAGTAATGACAGTTGTGCTGTAACTAGGGCGGTGCCAGCGGTGCCCAGGTACAGGGCGCAGGACGCAGAAACGACCAGACCAGTATCTTCAAGGGCGCAGTTTTGAAAGCTCACACCGGCCGCATAATAGACTAATTACGGCGCTGATTCAAGTAGGTACATTTTTGGTGACAGGCTAGGAACATGTCACTATTATATCTACCAACTCAAAACCTAAAAAATGTGCTAGACGTGGCAACGAAACGTGAAATACTCACGGATTTGTCTACGTAGCGTTTCGTGTGCTCTGCCTACCCCGTTTACGAACACTGGCGTGATGTATGAACGGCACTGATTATCCCGCATCGCAATATTTAATTAAATAGTCCTGCAAATCGTCCAGGCGCGAGGGGTCCCGTGTGTCCCGTATTCCTCGTTTTCCATCGTCTAGCTTGCGCAAAAGTGATCCATATCAAAAATACGAATGACAAGACGCAGCGCCGGCGCTGCCTCAGTGTATCATCAAATCATCATCATCAAGCGAGTGTGTGTTAGTCACAGACTTATATCGAACTAGATACCGCGAGTTCCTACATTTGTATGAAAATCAAGCGTGTCATTTTTTGTCAACGGTAGGTATCGTCACATGAGCGCTTTAGTGATAGGAATTGACAGTCCGAGTGAAACCCATTCAAAGATGATACCGCCGTATTCAAGTTATCCTGTCTCTAGGCAGTTAAACCTGATGTAATTGCTCTTCTTTTTGGCTCCATTTTGACACGCAAAGTACATACACTTGAGTCATCTAGTTTGATATAAATCTGTGGTGTTAGTACTTCGGCAGGTGTTGTTTGTTTCTTATTTCAGTGTGAAAACCTATTTTCGCTGACGTCACTTTTTTGACGTAAACTGCTTGATTGGTAAGACAATTTTTTTTTGTTCCAATTTCAAAATCTTCAATACTGCCAGGTGTCGCTACCAAAGTTAAGTACTTACATGCTTTTGGCCTTTGCCCGAAAAGAAGTTAAGTCAGTGAACAAAAGTTCTGGTTGTTACAAGATAGTGATTAGACGAGGGGAATGACCAATGCTTAGGGCGGAGGAAAGTGGCGGTTAGCCCGCCCGTTAGAGCATGGCGGTGGCATTACCACTTTTCACTGCGTCTTCAATTATCGGACGTTGAGATAGAAAGCTATGGTTATTACCTCGAATTAGGGAAATAAGAGACCTTAGGGAGAGTAGTACTTAAATATCTGGCATTTGTTATCCGGTGAGCCTATTTTTTACTTGTGTTTACCTATTTGAGTCGTTAAAAAAAAACATGTACTTAAAACTAGGCTGCAATTAAAACCAAGCTTAATTGATTCCTGTATTACGACAGTTACTTTTCATGTGCATAATTAATAATATATTAATAATATAATTAATATGTATAATTTTCGTAATACGGGAAGCAAAGGTACACTGACAGGACTATTGTTGCCAATAAGCCTGATATCGTGATAATAGACCGATCACAGCGCCGTGCAGTGCTCGTCGACATCACCATCCCCCATGATGAGAACCTCGTGAAGGCCGAGAAGGACAAACTCAGCAAGTACCTTGACTTGGCTCACGAGGTGACCGACATGTGGGATGTTGATCATTGTACCGATAGTCGTCACAGCAAACGGTCTCATAGCGAAGAGTCTCGACCACTATCTTAGGAGACTCTCGCTATACGGTTGGCTCAAGGGTTTGATGCAAAAGGCGGTACTCCTTAATATGGCACGCATCGTCAGGAGGTTCCTCAGTTTGCAGCCCAAACCGACGGTATTTAAGATTAGGTTTTTTATACTGTGTTTGTTTTTTGTGAGTGCATTTTGTATTTTACTTTTATAATCATATTGTAAAAAACCTAATTTAAGAAAATTAGTGGAAGTAAAGGTATTTTCTATTTATCGACTATTAATTTAGTTACTTACGCATTTTTTTTTAAATTACTCATTATCATTACTAATTCGGTTTTGCTGTAGGTGGTGACTTCATGGGAACCACTTGTAGGTGGATGAATTGAATGTGGAAATATTAAGATACATCAGGAAGTTATTGTTTCCATATATTTTTGCTAATAATAATTAAAATATGTTAATTAAATGTGATCTGACACTGAAATAATTAATAACAATTAGTTTTTAAAACATTTCCGATCACTGTTACTGCGGTCACTATTTCTGTTAAAGTGCCATCTAGTGGCGAGTGGCTGAACGCTGCTGCCGTTAGCTAGTAAAGACTTTATCGTAAGAGTGCGGCTACTCACAGACAGATGGCGCTTTTCTCAATATACTAGAGTTCAACAACTGAGTAGCATTTCAGTTTTTTTGGTACTAGATTTAACATCAAATTTAATTAGTTGGCCTTGTTTGTGAATAGGTACTCATCTGAATATCAATTACATTAGGATTAGACATATTATTATTGTATTACTTTACTGGATTTTTGAATTCATGTGCTCTGCCTACCCCTCTAGGCCAGGGAATACAGGCGTGAAAATATGTATGTATGTATTGTATTACTTTCTATTCTATTCTCTAAATGATATTATCACAGTACGGATTATTAATAGGTGCTAACTGACAAAGAGCAGTGGCAGCCCAGCGGATTGACCTGTGGCCTTTCACCCAGAAGCTCTCAGGTTTATACCCAGCCCTCTGAATTTTTCAGAAGTGCGAAATCGATGATATTTACCACCAGCTATTCGGTGAAGGAAAACATTGTAACGAAAGCTGAACACAGAGTTGAATTAATTCAATGTTGTGCGTGAAGTTCCGAATCAACGCTGGGCCCGCGTGGGAACCATAGTCTTCTCACATTGCGAGGAGGCTTGTGCTCAGGAGATGGTCGTTTATAGGCTGGATTATTTTTACTGACATGTCCACTTGTGGCATTTTTTTTTAATTTTTTCGTAACCGCACCTTCTACCTTTACATACAATCACGCCTGTGTTTTCTAATGGGGTAGGCAGAGCACACGGAACATAACATAGACAAAACTATGATAATGACTATTTGACGCTTCGCCGCCACTTTTAGCATAATTTTACGTTTGAAATGAAGGGGAAATGGTGACAGGTTGTTAGCTAGTCCTTCGCCCAAAGCATACCTAAACCTATAAGTCTTAGACATCCGCGGAAGAAATGGAGAGGTGTTATTCTATCCCATCACCACAAATAATCATCGTTTTGTGCGCTCTGCCTACCCCGTTTGGGACTACAGGCGTGATTGTATGTATGTATGTATGTATCACCACAAAGGAACCGTACATACCTTCTAATTTGCCCGTATCCCGAAGAAAGTTCCACTAATTAATCATTAATCATAATACAGTTAAGAATGTCGGAGCAATAAAGTACCGCGGCCGTTGATCTTGAGTTCCGCTCGATATGCAGAAGCTACTGACAAGTTTCACTTTCGCATATATTATGTTATCTGTTGAGTAACGCTAAGTCGCACCCACACTCAAGGTACTAGGTATGAAGTGGAGTTTTTGACACTAAACGTCCATTTGTAATAACCTAATAATTACCTACGCTTAATTAATGTTCATCACTAGAAAATCTGCTGTTAAATAGAAGTACACAAGTCTAACTGACCCGAAACATGGAACTATCTCGAAGATATGACTAAGTAGGAATTGTTGAAAATTATATAACTCACGTTTCAAATCGAATTTAGCTCGACATGTTTCGAGCTAATTCGTAGCCCTTCATCTAGGAGCCGCGGCGGCTCCCGCTTCCAAACGCGTACTGAGCTATCCGTATATTTTTTAACATGAGTGAGTCTCACGTATTATGTAGGAATTCGAATTATTTCGCAATCGGTTCATTCCTATACCTACACATACACACACATTCTCACGCCTGTATTCTCAAGAGGGGTAAGCAGAGCACATGAATTCAAAAATCCAGTGCCTCGTTCAGCAATTTCAGGGTAATCAGATGGTTAAACGTGATATTGCAGTGACAGGTTGCTAGCCCATCGCCCACAATACACCAACCATTTCCCAGAGTCGACCTCTTACTACACCCACGAGAAAAAAAAGGGAGAGGTGCTATTCTAACCCGGCGCCACACGGTAAAACGGGTTTATTCCTATTTTTGCAGTAAATCTCAGACATTTTAGAAAATCTAAGTTTATTACGCGTTGGGATAGCAAAAGCGAATAAATTGATGAGCTGACGCCTTGCGGGTCAAACCGGTAACGCAAGGTCGCTTTCCATCTCTAACCAAACTGGTTCCAATTTCAAAGATGAATACTGGCGGGAAATAAGTCTGGTCTAGACTAGCATTATAGTTTTATTACCTAGCATGCGTTTTCCTGATCGTTGCGACACTAGAACTTCATATGGCTGCTCTACATGATGGGCCATCATGATGGTCCATCGTAGTGGGCCACCGTATAGAGGGCGTAGTGGCGTAGGCTGGCTTGTGGTGCGTACGATGCCGGCGGAATGGCCGCGGTGTCGGTTTTCGCCCACACATCAAAGGTAGTGGGCCAGAACAACTGAACATCGCCATTGTGTAGATCCTTTTCATCCATCGCATGGCGATTTTGCTGGACAAGCTCTGGCCCATCATGTAGAGGAGCCAATAAATACAAAAAAGGCTTATTTCTACGTAACAAGGAGATGGAGATTTGAATTAATACAAACAAAAGTTTACTGTAAAAAAATCTATACTGGGTCAGGATTGTCAGGAATCATATCTACATACATCAGGCTTGTGTGTGCCAAATGGGATAGGCAGAGCACACGAAACATTATTATGGTCACGACTATTTCACGTTTCGCGGCCATTTCTAGTATAATTTTAAGTTCTAAAGTACAGTCGACCAAGAAATTGGTCTACCCCCTCAAGATCGATATTCATTTGAACCTCATGAAACAACAAGGTCGATTTCCCCTCGCCATAGTATTATGACAGTGACAATGTCAACCTTGTGATAATTTTGATCTCACAGAAACTTTTGTCAAAAGTGGTAGACCACTTTCTTGGTCGACCGTACAGTAGCGACAGGATGCTAGTCTGTCGCCTAAAGCATATCCAAACCTATTTCTTTAGTTGCCTTTACGCCATGCACGAAAAAAATTAGAGAGGTGTTATTCTGAACCCGACACCACACGGAAAAGAACTAATTGGGTAATTGGTTCGAGTACATACGGGTGTTAAAACGACACCCGTGGCCGTGAAAGCTTCGCAGTATAGACACATTCATTCTGTATCAACCTCCGGTATCAAGAATTGGAGATATATTAGAAAATATGCCGTCATCTCGCTTTCATAACGCAAAACGTAATAATTTGCATAAATTTATCGCGTCTCGTATATGCGGAAATAAACGGAATTGCGACGTAACTTACCGTTCTAAACGAAAATAGAAAAACATGCTCAATTAAAAAGCCATTTTTGACTTACATCACTTCTAGGCTTAAGTTAATTGTTAATTGTAACACATGCGACCATCCCCTGCTTCGGACGGGTGCAATGCCGATAAATATGTACACTATATTTACTACAGATTGTTATCACTATTTTCCGTGTCATGTCTGGTTTCATTACCTCTCCATTACTTACGTGGATGTCGCAAGTGGCGACTAGGGAAACAGTATATTTTAGGCGACAGGCTAGCAACATGTCACTGTTTATACCTCTTCCATCTGTTTTCAAACCTAAAATTATGCTAGAAGTGGCTACGATGCGTGAAAGGGTCATGGTTTTGTATATGTAGCGTTTCATGTGCTCTACCTACACCATTTGGGAATACAGGCGTAATGTATTTCACGTGTTCCTGCTACGTCTAGAATGATTTTAGGTTTAAAAAGAGATGGAAGAGGTACAATAGTGACAGGTTGCTAGCCTGTTGCCTACAGCATACCTATAAACCTATTTCCTTAGTCGCCTCTTACGACATCCATGAAATGAGGTGCTATTCTATCCCGACACCACACATAAGAAAAAAAAGTTCCTTTTTTTTATCGCTTCTTACGACATCCACGGAAGAAATGGAGCAGGAACCGTACACTCCGTATATTCTCAGTTTCCGTTTCCGTTTCCGATTCAATTTATCGATTACATCCGTCGATATTTTGTGACTCATTGCTCCGATATTCTACTATAAGTACGAGGATAACGAAACATACATTTTACTATCTCAGATTTAAAAATAGACCATTACAAACAGATAGTTATCAAACAAAACAATCAACAAGTAACGCTAGTGTCGCCACACGGATCACCGGCCACACCGCAAAAAGAAAGAAAGAAAGAAAGAAAAACGTTAATTTTTGGGTTCAAAAAGCCGCCACCGACATATTTAATACTAGCTGTGCCCGCGACTCCGTCCGCGTGGAATAGTGACTAATTTTCCCCGTTTCCCCCACATTTTTCACAATTTCTTCGGTCCTATTGGTTGCAGCGTGATGTTGTATAGCCTAAAGCCTTCCCCGATAAATGGTCTATCCAACACAAAAAGAATTTTTCAAATCGAACCCGTAGTTCCTGAGATTAGCGCGTTCAAACAAACAAACAAACTCTTCAGCTTTATAATATTACAGTTTTCCCAAGAAAATAACTCCGATCGGCTGTTACCGTCTGCGCCGAGAGGGACAGAACGATATCCGAGAGTAGCCGAACGTTTTAAGAGTCAGGACTGCCATCCTAGCTAATGGAATCAGTTTGCGTGGCTGATCATTACCAACATGACGAACCAAACGGGCGGCTGTCATGTTGACGTGACATCTATCAATCAATAACCAAAAACAACGCAAGAGTTTAGCGCGCGAAAGTCTCTTTTATCATTATTATTATTTTGGTAATACTGTAAGCTAAGTAAAACCGTTTAATATGTAATAAACTGTACTGACGTTTTGTTTTAGTATGATGGTAATGATCTGCCACGCAAAGTCCATAGAAAAGGTTTTTTGTTCCTAGCTACGCCAGCCTGGACATATGTCATGAGTCATCTGTCTGTGACATCATCAATAACCAATCAAAACTCAAGTGTTAAAAATCTTTTTTATCATTGGTAGATCGAAGTTTCCCGCGTCACAAAACTCGTCAACTGCGCAGGTATGTCCAGAGGAATTCTTAGTTCGGTAATACTGTAGTACAGATTTAAGGTGTACCTAGTTTTCATACATTTTCACCGGCCACTAAACGGCTGTCTGAACTAAACGTGGCTGTCGCGCTTTAACAACTCTTGAAGCTGCGTCTAGCTTCTTGTGGCGATCTTTGTGGTTGTGCAGCGACACTTAGTAACTTTCTGACAACTGTTCAGTTCACTGTATTTGACTCGTTTGCATTACATTTGATTGCTACCTACTGTGTGGAAAGACTAATAGAGAGATCTATCTCCAGGCAGATATGCCTGGGGACCGAAGTCCACAGAGAGGAAGTTGGAAGTTGTATTTATGCAACTGATCGTCGAAATTCCGTTAGCGGGATGTAGGATACCACTTTGACAGTTGAAGTTCTACTACTCGACGATAAGTGGCGCTAGGTTGCTACACTACAATGATCGAAAACAGACGATCCTAGAGGATATGTGTAATGTCTTCTTCGCGCCGGGCACTTAAAGCATCAATCAGTCGGTCAAGGTACAACCTTATTGTTACTCCGGCAAGTTTGTTTACGGCCCGTTCTACAACCCTATCACAATATCATTTGCCGCAATTGCCCAACGTTTTGTTAGCAAGAGCAGCTAAGGCTCATTGCGGTATGGTTCCATCGTGGGCCTATGTGGTCCGTATTCCGATGCTCCGGTTGCATCCAACAATTGCCATTGTTCCTGGCGTCAGTTTGTCTCGATTCTTCGTAATGAATCATAACACCTGTTAATTCGAGATATGAGACTTTTTGAGAAAGAAACAAGCAGTTGTTTTTTTATTTTGGGTCTGGCCCCTCGAGTTCCTATTTCTATACGTTGTCGGTTTAGGTAGTTAAAACAATATAAACAATCTTGACATGTCTTTTTATTGAAATACACAGTCTAAAAATGAAAATCGTTACACTATACAATTCAATCATGAAAGTAAATGATTTTTTCATACCAAAATTGTAAAATGTAAAGATTTCGATTTATAAAGTGTACGTTTAAATAAAAAGACACGTCAAGATTGTTTACATTGATTTAACTACCTAAACCGACAACGTATAGCTTCATAAGTCTTAGGTAAATCTAAATTTAGGACCTCAGGCCCAGACGAAAACTCGCAGTCTTAATGTTTTGAATGTTACATACTCACCCTTATCTCGGACGTATTTTTCCACTGAATAATTAAGTAGACATCCTTCACTCCACTATTTTTTTATTATTTTTTTTTCACATTTTACTCATAATAGGGACCTTTTTTAATAATCTAAGTAAAATAAAATAACATAAAATCAATTTTTATTGTTTACTTACGTGATGAACCCTTTGTGAATTTATTATGTTTTGACATTTCAAAATACATACATAATATACTGTAACATTAAAAATGAGTGTTTCACATACCTTCACTCAAACTACGTATTTTCGCTTTTACCTTTACAGAACACTTTATTTTTAAAGTTAAAAATAGGCAATAGGCTTTCAGCCAGGGCTTATAGAAACCAACATCCCATCCTACTTTTCTATTTCATTTCACTTAGGAATCTCGCATCTTGAAGCACGGAGAAACCGTCACACGATGACAAGTAAGGAGAGACATCGCATAGGCCTAGTTTTTACGTCTTCTGGAAATAGATGATTTTGCTTAATGACTGGCAGTTTGTACCTATACACTCGGCGGCAAGTTATCCGCCCACCATACTTTAAAATAATGTGGAAAGTGAGAAGTTGATACGTTAAAGTTAAAAAGTTGGGTGGGCGGGTGTAACTTTGCTGCTGAGAACATATAGCCTGATGGCAATGGTTTCTTTGGGTTACTCGACCTGAAAAAGGAAGAAAAATAAATCAATAATTTTTTAATTAAGTATTTCTATAAACTTAAAAGAACCATGTGTCCTCTTTTCAGAGTTATGATTTTTTTTATTATAATAAACTAGCTTTTGCCCGCGGCTCCGCTCGCGTTAATTTCGGGGTAGCACAGAAGAGATAGCTCATCCCATATACCAATTTATAGCTTTCTACATATAAAATTGCGGTATTCTCCACAAACTTCCACCTCTCACTTTAGTGAAATGGGGAGTTTTGAAGAGACAAAAAGTAGCCTATGTCACTCTCCATCCCTTCAACTATCTCCACCCAAAAATCACGTCACTACGTCGCTTCGTTTAGCCGTGAAAGACTGATAAACAAACAAAGTAAACAAACACACTTTCCCATTTATAATATTAGTATGGATTTTAATTTATATCCCGTGTGGTGCCGGGTTAGAATAGCACCTCCCCCTTTCTTCCCGTGGGTGTCGTAAGAGTCGGCTCTGGGAAAGGGTTAGTGTATTGTGGGCGATGGGCTAGCAATCTGTCACTGCAGTATCACGTTTGATCATCTGGTTGCTCTGAAATCGCTAAACGTGGCACTGGATTTTTGAATTCATGTGCTCTGCCTACCCCTGTGTATTTTAATTTTGCGCGCTATTCGAGGGCATTTTAGTAAATAGTAAAAAGACAATTAATCTTCTTTGACGAATCAAAGCTGAAGAGTTTGTTTGTTTGTTTGTTTGAACGCGCTAATCTCAGGAACTATCGGTACGAACTGAAAAAATTTGTGTGTTGGTTAGACCATTTATTGAGGAAGGCTTTAGACTATATAACATCACGCAGCGACTAATAGGAGCGAAGAAAATATTGGAAAATGTGGAAAAAACGGGGGGGAATAGCATGGGAATAGTCACTCATCCACGCGGACGGAGTCGCGGGCACAGCTAGTTATTCATAAACCAACAATGTATCAAAACATCTAAACATCCAAATAGGTTTTATGTGGCCAAGTGGCTAGCTGGCTGGTGATAATATGCCGTAAATAATGTCAAAATTTGTCAGTTCAGTATAAATTTTGACAGCCGCGTATCTTAGGGAATAAGGGTTAATTTATTAACGAAATGTAAGTAACTTTCGCCGTAACGACATTAGTGCTGAATAATATAAAGTACCTATTTTACTCGCAAAAAAGCGGGAGACGTATAAAAATCAGCGGCGCTTCCGTCGTTCTTGAGCTACATAGAGAAGGTTTTAATAAAAACGCGTAAGATGTATGAAATATTGCGGCGCTTACTGTTTTTTGGAGTTGAAAAATTTGTATGGGAGAACGATTTTTTAGTTTTTTAGTATGTTACACTATTTTTTTCCACACTTTCTCATCTTACAAACCTTCCCTGAACTTCAACGAACATTTTAAAAAAAGAATTGGCCAAATCGGTTCGTGCGTTCTGGAGGTATTTCGTCAGGAAGGAAAACACGACTTATTTTTATATAGTAGATTATTATTAAACTTAAGTTAAATTGACGCACTTTAGATAAGTACACATACAAATTATTCAGAGTAAGAAAACACTGTTAATACTGCCTGTTCTTTCATTAAAAGTATTTTTTTAAGGAGAGACACATTGAACATACTTAATGAATAATTTCGTAGTATCGCATATTGACTACTCAGGATCTGATCCAATTTACTGTGGACATCGAAAATTAAAAAGTAAAACTAAATTATCAATAGTTAGGCCTGGAACAATCCCCACTAAATCACTTGTTAATAAAGTGTTTCACGTCTAATTTTCATGTTGCTCTGTATTCAATTTCTCTTTTATAATCTTTTTGAAGATGAAGGGGACGAGGTCACCTCACACAATTGGCGTAGGTTATCATTTCCATTCCTAACATACTTTTCTTTACTACGAAGAACAGTTAAGGGAAAGTGACCAATTACAGTTCAATTAATGGCCTACAAGTGGTCCCAATGTTGCTCTACCACCATTTTTAACCTCTTACCTAACCCAGTGTATATCCAAACCAGACCAGATTAGGTAAATCCAAAAGAAACCTAATCCGTGTTACCAAAACCAAACATTACGGTAATGGAATCACCCATACCGTACGTAACATACGTGCGGCGATCACACGCACTCACGCGGCGACCGGCGATGCCCGCGCGCGCGGAACAACTGGGTCACGATGCACGCGAGATTCTGAATTCGAAATTTAAAGTTTTTTTTTCGATTGATAATTGTGAAGTGCCAGTACTCTCTGTGTTGTGCTTTGAAAAGGATTGCTTGCGATTTGTGGTTGCTGGTGAGTTTTCTTTTTTTTTGGTGATCCGGTTTGTTTTTTTTTAATTAGGTGCGTTCATAATTGGCGGTAACGTCAAATGTTGTGTTAGCTGTTTTGAGATGTTATGGCGGATAAAGTAATGCAAAACAGATGTAAAGAAATATTTTAGCACATTTGGTAGGTACCCCATTAACTTCTCAATTTAATTCTAGATAATAGAGTGAACGTTTTTTTGTTTTCAACTGTGAACTACAGCCCAAACCCTCCTATATTGAGAGGAGACTTGTTGCCAGGAGTGGAACGTATTTAGGCCGGATTGTTATTTATTATTTAAGAAGAAGGATCGCTCTCAAAACATTAACCACTCCTACCTACCATACCCTGCCACTTTTCAGAAGTTAGAAAAAGAAGAGCTAACAAAGAAAATTTAGTTTATTTTCTACTTTAGTAATATTACTGAAATATGGTAAAGTTGACATAATACCATCAATTACAGTAGAATCTTCTAAGTTCAGAAATCCAGAATCTTACATACAAACATACGTCACGCTATTCCCAAACAGGGTAGGCAGAGCACACAAAACGCTACACGGGCAAAGCTATGAACCATTTCAGGCTTCTTGGATAGGTACCAAATTTTATAAAATTATGTCAAATCGTTTGCGCATGAAGAAGTGACAAACATTCTCACTCACAAATTTTCACCTTTTTAATATTAGTGTAATTAGCATAGACTTTAGGTAGAGTGGTGACCCGTGTGGTGCCGGGTTAGAATAGCACCTCCCCCTTTCTTCCCGTGGGTGTCGTAAGAGTCGACTCTGGGAAAGGGTTAGTGTATTGTGGGCGATGGGCTAGCAACCTGTCAGTGCAATATCACGTTTAACCGTCTGGTTACCCTGAAATTGCTAAACGTGGCACTGGATTTTTGAATTTATGTGCTCTGCCTACCCCTCTTGGGAATACAGACGTGAGAATATGTATGTATGTATGTATGTATGTAATTAGCATACCATAAGTGGGACTCTATTATCGACTTCGCTGTCCGTCCGTCCCTCCGTCCGTCAGTCGCCAGGCTGTATCTCACGAACCGTGCTAGCTAGACCGTTGATTTTTTTTTGCAGTTTTTGCAGTCCGACTCGCACTTGGCAGGTTTTTTAAATGTTGGTAGATTTACACCATCTTTTAGCGTAAGCTAATTTTTTGCGGATCTCAAATGGACGTATTTTAGCAGAAACGTTCCAATCCGCATATCACTCCGAAATAAAATGATTTATAGGTGTCAAAATGTATGTAACTTATGTCATTTTAATTAGGCGTGAATTGTGGGTTGGAACGTTTCTGCTTTAATACGTCCAAATTAAATCTCTCTGTCTCTCAAAGGTTGGCTGTAAGACGTCCCTTAAGGGCTAAGTCCGTCTTTGTCAGGACGTTGTTTGTAAATTCTCTGTATTTGTGTCTTTTTGTACAATATCCCCGGCATTTAACGAAGCACGACATTAACATTAAGGATTCCGTGTGGTGTCGGATTTAGAATAACACCTCTCCATTTCTTCCCTGAATTATGTAAGAGGATAAGGAAATAGGTTAAATTATATTCTAGGCGTCAGGCTAGCAACTTGTTCCTATAAATGCCAACATAAAACTTTATTTTTTTCTAGAAGTAGCCGAGAAACGTGAAATATAGGTGGTCATGGTTGTACGGACAGCTGCAGAGAAAAGTAACCCCCTAGTAATGAAACATTGTATGGGCGGGGGGTTACCTTTCTCTGCAGCTGACTGTACCCATGTAGCGTTTTATTTTAGCCTACCCCATCAGAGCATACAGACGTGATGTAAGTCTGTAGTTTAATTACTGTTACGCGAACTTACTCCCGCGACAAATCTTGCCAAGTTAGATTCCGGGGTATAGTTTGAAAGCTTGGTTTTACGTACGCTGGCTAATAAGGCACAGCCAATCAGAGCACGGAGAGTACCCACTCGCACTGCGGAAAGCGGGCACCAAACAAGTAGGCTGAAATTATAATAAAGGAGAGCCTGTGGAACTGTGTCGCGTTAACTTATACTATGCGGTAGAGAGATTAACTTCCAGTTACAGTCACACTTATAGTTGTAGTCCCAAATTAATGCACGAAATGTTATAGACAAACACCCACAGGCGTAGCCAGGATTTAGTTTTGAGGGGGTTGGCGAAAAAAAAATCAGCCAAGTACGAGTCGGACACAAAAAAAACACGATTGTTGTATGGGAGCCTGAACTTCTCGGGAACTACGCCCATGGACAAACCACTATAACACGCTTCATTGCCACTTTTGCATGATTTTGGATTTAAACATAGATGAAAGCATATTAACTATACCTTATCGGTTTAGGTAGTTAAAACAATATAAGCAATCTTGACATGTCATTTTGTTGAAATACACAGTCTAAAAATGAAAATCGTTACACTATACAATTCAATTATGAAAGTAAACGATTTATTCATACCTAAATTGTAGTAGTCTCTGCCTACCCCTGTGGGAAAGAGGCGTGACGATATGTATGTATGTATGTATGTAAATTGTAAAATGTAAAGATTTCGATTTATAAAGTGTACGTTTAAATAAAAAGACACGTCAAGATTGTTTACATTGTTTTAACTACCTAAACCGATAAGGTATAGTTGCTAGCTTGTCAATAGACTAGTAAAATATAGCCGTTCTGAATTTCAATCAATTTTGCAAAGGCTTGAAATGCTTCAATATGCAAAATTTCGCTTGAAGAGCGTGAAATTATTTTCCCAACTGCTGTCGAACATAATTTACTTTGACGCAATGTACAAAAAAACAAAAACAGGCAATAAAATAATGAAATAGAACAGATGCCAGTGAAATTGAGCCTGAAAACGCAAATTACTTAATTTAAAGCATCACGTGTATTTTTAAGGTTTAATCATCTACAATCAAATGTAACCTTAACTACATTGAAGGAATCATTTTTAAAAATATCCAAAGATAGCATTTTGTAAAAATAACGGCTAAAAAGGCGGCAAACACTAATTCCACAAACAATGCACATTGGCGTCACAATCTGGCGCCGCCAGCCGCGCCGCCTGCGTTCCAAATTTGAAAAATTTGTTTTCTTCTTTCGATCGTCACTTGTTTTATAGAGTAAACCGACTTTATAAAGTAAGTAATCATAATCATAATTCTACCACATATAAGTTCCTTAAGGTAACTGGTAGAGTGTAGAACAGAGGATCCCAAACTTTTTTTATTCATAGACCCCCTGCTGTTAAGTTTGTACCAAATTCCTAAATACACCAATTTTTACCGACACCAGCGTACCCCCGTCTAGTCCCCCATGGACCTCTGAGGGTCCACCGGGACGACTTTGGAACCACTGGTGTAGACAATTTGCTTCTTGCATCTGAACGTAAAGAAACATTATGACATGGATATAAACTTCTTTAAAATCCTGTTCACACGTAACGCGAACGCCAATCTCTTTAATTACAGTGACGTCACCGCGAAAAACTAAGCAACGGTAATTATCGCTTGTGCCAATCATTTCCATACCTCGCAGGTTCCAAAGAACGTTTACGTAAGATGTTACGCGTTTTAATTAAGTAAACAAGGACCAGGTAATCCAGCTGGTTGTCTCCTGCTCTACGTTTTATCCGGGACATAAAAAGATGATTTTAATGAAGCGCGAGTACGAGGGTATGTAAAAAGTAATATTCTTCCCGTTTACTTCGCTCACGACGACATGTCGTGACGTCATAACGCGGAAACACGCTCTCCTGTGTCGGCAACAAACTGGGAAAACACAAGCTTGAGGCTGGCTTGCAGCAGGATTACAGAAAAGTTCTGAAAGAAGATATTGTAAGGATGGAGAAAGGTCTACGTTGGTGTGGGCACGTAGAGAGAATGGTTCATCGAGGATGTGAAACAAATCTACAAGGGAAGTTAAAAAGAATGTTAGGGCAAGTTGGTCGAGGGAGCCCTAGAAAAACCGCCACCAGATCAGCGCCAACAGGTAGGGTGCCCAGAAGGCTGGCAGCATTGCCACGATGTATGGCAATGCTTACTCACTGGGCAAAATGATGGCCAGATCACGGGAAGCCTCTATGAGGCGCGCCGAAAGCTCTTTAAATATGCGGCGCGCATTAGGCCCCCAAGAACCTGCGTTTCGACTCCAATCGCCTCAAACAAATAACTGCCACCGAGGGAGTTATATTATTATGTGCGGCGTTTGAAGTCTTCTGCTGAGAGTGCGGCAGTGCCAGCAGTGTTATGGGTCCTTGGAAGATGGGTCGGTGCAAGGGTGCCCACACAAGTGGCATCCCACACTAAGGGGCGACAGCTTACGCCACATGACAGCTTACGCGGGGTTTTACGTAAGACTTGGGTTCTAAGTGTTGTAGTTCTATGTTTATGGGTTATGAGGTTAGAAGTCCGAGCTCAAAAAACTGGCTTAATACACCCAGTTACAAATGGCGGATCGTGTCAAAAAGCAACATGATAATTATGTTACGTAAATGCGATAGTTTTGGCTAATACCTACAGGTAATCGTCTACATAAATCATAACATATCTAAATGTTAGAGAAAACTTGTATATTCGTGAGCATCTTTGACCTTCGCTTAAGCAAAATTATCTAATTATAGCGAATGATGTTTGTTGATGTTTTAAATGAACACAGAATATTTATCTAGAAACAAGTTTTGTCGTCTAGATTTTCTGAATTTAGGCTAACAAATGTATTTAATTTACCGTTTTTAGAATAACATCACTCCATTTATTTCGTTGATGTCGTAATATAAATAGGCTTAGGTAAGCATTAGGCGATGTTCTATCACTATTGTACTTACTAACTTAAAATCTAAAAATATACTAGAGCCACTTCTAGCATATTCTTAAGTTTTAAGTCACAAAGGGCAATAGGTATTGACAGGATGCTACTGCGAAAGGTGGAATAGTCACGGTCTTGACTATGTAATGTTCGTATGCTCTGCCCATCCCATTTGTTTCTGAAAAGATCTTGTCCAAATATAACGGTCGATTTATTTTTAACCAAAAGATAACTACATAGAGTAGTCTAGAAATAAGTCACTTTTGCCCGCTTTTTTCACATGAAAAAATAAATTTCTTGCGAGTGACTTATATCCAACACTAAATTATATTTTCGATATTGAATCGACCGAAAATATCACAATTTTGTTCGTCACAAACAGATTAGTTAGTGCCAACCTAGTTTATTATTTTAGTGCGGAATCCCAAAACATTTTGCGAAAACGTACACAGTTAAGTAAAACAAAGCATTCTAACTATCGTCTTCAACAAAACAAGGATGTTTTAATGCGTGCCTTAATTTGTTTTTCCACTAAACGTCGGTATTCGCTGGCAAGCAAACCTTGGAGTAAGGTGATGTTTTATTACTTTAGAATGCAAAGTGACTGGTTTGAGCAAAACCTCCTTTTCGGTCGGTTGGGTAAGTAGTAAATATAATTAGAACGTACGATAAAATCATATTAATTGAGCAGTTTTTTTTTATTGTGGTGGTATTTTGATGACGTAATTTTTTAGGCATTTTGATGAGCCTTCAGTTTCAACAGTTTTAAATGCGTAAGTGTTGATGATTGGCAGCTGGAGGAATACCTTTTGAACAATATTCTAGAAGTCAGCCATACTTTAGGTCTTTTGTACTAGATTTCAATTATTTTTTCCGTGTGGGACTTTTATAATAATTCTTCATTTCTTCTGTTTATGTCGTAAGCGGTGCCTACAAGTATGACTCGACAAACAATTCCGCTGATCCAATAATCTTAGGAAGAAGATTTTTGCCATGAAGGCAATTTTTACTCTCACATAAAGTACAAACAATTCTTTACCTCTTAAGCGCTCCAAATCATGTTTACAACGCCCAAAGAAAAGCAGCTATTGAATAAGGTACCTGGGTCGAATATGGCCACGTTAAGGTTTGACACTAAATATAAAGCACTTGTATAATACTGGAAGTGACGAATCCCTATTTATTCGATAATGTGTTTATTTAGGTAATATATGGCAGGCACAAAAATATCTAGAATATAATAGGTCAGGTTTGGGAATTCATTTTTTGAAAGTTGGGAAAATGGCCATATTTCCGACAGTGTATGTGAATATGGCCAGGTGATGGGCCATATTAACCGTATGAAATTGATCATAGAAGTAATTTCTATACGTAAGGGGTAAGTCCTTTGTACACATACATTACCCCACTCTTGTATTCCTAAACGGGTTAGACAGACCACAGAAAACTTTACATAGACTAATCTATGAATATTAAGACCTTTTGAGGCCACTTTCAAGTATGGGCGTAAGGCTGGATATAAATGGTACAATACTAACAGGTTGCTAGCCCATCGACTTCAATATAGCTTAACCCATTTCCTCAGTAACCTCTTCTGACATTCACAGACGATATGGAGAGGTGTAATTCTAAACCTCAGATCACACGTGACTTAGTGCGATACATTAAATTAATTAATTACATAAAATGGACAAAAAGAACAAAAAAAAATTTTTTTTTTAAGTAGTAATTAGTAAACTAGTTTCTCAGGTCTATTTTGATATGTATTGTGGAGTTATATAATATTCTGTAAGGAGAAAGAAATAAATAAAATTGAGAAAGACTGAAAACAAATTTCTATATGATTAACCCCTGGTATGCGGGAAAGGAAAAATATACTGCATTCGAGCCTCTTCTGTTTCTATATCTACAAATTATGGTGATTAAAATAAAAATGAAAAAAAGATATCCTTAAAATGGAGCAGATCTGCTCCGTAGCATACGAAAGGTTAATATGGCCAGCTGCTCCCGAAACTCAAAAACCAATAAGATTAATATGGCCACATAGTGGCCATATTTGCAGTTGTACTCACATTTCACTTAAAAGTTAAAAAACAAAAATATACAAAAGTAAGCTTGAAAAAAACATACCCATATAATTTGCGATTAGTAATGACAAAAACAGACTACATAGTTTTAGCTAAAAGTCAACAGAAACCAAAAAAACACTAAAACTTATGAGTGAATATTTGCATCCGTGACACGTGGTTTCTGTCAACTGCCATTGCAGAACCATCGTTGCCGCAGGGAAGATGGTGGCGACACCTGAGCATTACTTACACTTAGACGTAACAGTGCATATAAACAAAGTTGTAGATCTCGCTATAGTTATGGCTGTGTAGGGGTATGGCCATATTTTTCGGCTGGCCATATTCGACCCAGGTACCTTAGATTTTAAATATTCAAAAAACTTTCTATAAATAATAAATGCATGTGCTTTCGTATGCCTACAACATATATCACTCGATCAACGCGTGTAACACTACAAATAAATCAAGTTTATTTAGTGTACACAGTTAACTACGTACTGTTGTACATTTCCATAACGAATACTCGAATAAATATAGTGTCAGTAGGGAAATGGTGTCTGTGTCAGTGTTGCCATATTTCGTTTTTAAAAGACCCTAAAAAGTCAGCAGACGCTGTCCAAAATGGTTGTCCTTTATTTTGTCACAGAGTACCTATGTATCAACAATTTGTACAAATTGATGGTTACGATTAAAATTTTAAAATGATCGGAGTATAGCGTTTGAACGAAACTGGATTTTAGAGTCGAAATTGGCAATAGCCGACGGGTAAACCTTAATAAAGAAAACCTCGATAAGCCTATTTACATACATACATCATACATCGCGCCTATCACCTCAAATGGGGAAAACAGAGCACACGAAACTATACATAGGTAAAACATCTTTCTTCCTAAGAGACTAAGGAAAATATAATTGGGTATTTGTATTTTAGGCGACAGGTTAGAAAATATTATCCCTATTTTTATCTAATCTGTGACGTAAAAATTAGGTATTCCGTGGCTATGAAGCGTGAAATAGTTAGTGCCTATTTGAATCGAACAATGCGTTTTACCTCTTTTTGGGTTTACCCCTAATTTTAGAGTTGAAATCGTTTCAAAGCTTAATTCAAAATTAACTCCGTTAAGAGTGTAAAAACGTTTATTTACCGATTTTGCTACGCACCTGGCAACCCCGCGCATAATCTGCGCGCGCAGTACAATATGATAGTATTAGATCCATTAGGGAATCAGAGCGTGCCCGTGCGCAGGTTTTAGTTCGCATTTTATTTAAAAAATAATTGGTCGAAGTTTGTCTACCACAGGATCTGAATGTTACAAATTACTTAACTAATTTAATTGGAATTTGGAATATGATTAGCTGGTATAATTAATTGTAGATTTTTTTGTATACGAGAGGGAAGACGAGCATGAGAGTCATCTGGCTGATAGTAATCGACGCTCACGGATTCTCACAACACAGCAATAGGCGATGCAACAATAAACTCCCAAAAATATGATGCCTACCCTGCGGGGAAGCAGAGAACAGAGCGCTATTTGCTCTATTCTGACATACTTTACTCGCTTCATTCACATTTATCCCTCTCATCATACACGCTTAACGGTTTCTTCTAATTTTGCCTCTCTTCAGAACATCGTCAATCGTCGATCTAATCAATATGCGTTCTTTGAGGGCGCTCTCGCGCCTATTATAGTAGAATACTTTCCTTGTAAAGGTTACCCACCCTTGTCTCATTATTTAAATAGAAGTAAAGCCGTTTTTAGAATTCCGTGCAAAAACGGTGTTTTAGGTTTAAAAACAGATGGAAGAGGTATAATAGTGACAGGTTGCTAGCCTGTTGCCTAAAGCATACCTAAAACGGTTTCCTTAGTGGCCTCTTACGACATCCATGAAAGAAATGTAGAGGTGCTATTATATCCCGACACCGCACAGGTATAGTCCATACAATTTTCATGAATAGGGGGTTACTTTTCTCTGCAGCTGTCCGTACAAAATGTATAAAAATATAGTATAGGCAGGGTTCGCGTCGCATGTTTAAACTTTCGCCGTGTCGCAGAGCCGAGATCAGAATTAATTAATAAAAGCTGATGATTTTTTGCTGTTAGTTCTCATAGAGCGGCGAATAAACAATTAAATTGTAAGTTACGTGTCATATAATAGTGACAGTTTGTCAGCCTTTCGCCTAAAGCGTACCTTACTCTTTTTCCTTCGATTCTTACAACGTCCAAGGACGAAATAGGGAGGTGTATTGTAAACCCGATGCCATATTTTTTTTTGGCTTAGGCAAAGTTTATTATCAAGTCACACTGCTAGTAAACGGTATAAAGGCGGTGTCTACCCGCGCCATCTTTATAATTGGCGCTCTTCCACTGTGTGGTTTAAAGGTTCCTTCTACCTCGCTCGTGTAGAATATAGAATGGACACACCAGTGCCAAAACTAGCCTTTTATGCACCCGGTTTGAACTTTCAAAACTGCGCCCTTAAAGATATTATTCTGGTCATTTCTGCACCCCTCCGGGGTCTGCGCCCTATGCCTGGGCACCGCTGGCACCGCCCTAGTTACGGCACTGGGACACACTGCTGGTTTTTATTTAGCTACGATTTGGTTCCCTTAGGCTGGTATACATCGCTCGGCAAAACTAATGCCGGCAATAGTTGCATCGAACGCAACGCGGGGAGTTGAAGTGCGACTGATCTACCAATGAGGTGGCGCCGTCCACCCCCTCGCTCCTCAGATACCGAATAGACCTAAAAAATTGATTACTGCGCATACCCCTTCTACTTTTGCCGAGCGATCTTAACTCACTGCGTAACCTGAAATGGACCCACTAGTCCAGTCAGTCAAGACAATCAATTCACTATAATTCCAAAAGTTTTCAAACTTCGGTCTAGTGAATGGTACATTGAGACA